>JAQZBX010002394.1:0-72521 GCA_029593785.1 Cabassous unicinctus | reverse complement strand
ATGGTTGTGTGGGGTGTTTTTTGGGGTGTGGGCGGTGGGGAGCATGGGAATCCCTGTAGTTTCTGAGTAATATTTGGGTAATCTAGGCACCTTTATAAAATGTATATATATATATAACAAATAACATTTATGTAAACAAATGCACATATATGCATATGTATTTATATATCATCTTACAAATAAAAAAATTTAAAATGAAAAAAAAAAGATAAAGATGTATTGAAGTCCCCCACTATTATGGTAGAAGCATCTATTTCTCCAATTATTTTTGCCAGTATTTGCCTCATGTATTTTGGGACACCCTGGTTAGGTGCATAAATATTTATGATTGTTCTTTATTCTTGGTATACTGCCCCTTTTATTATATATAATTTCCTTCTTTGTCTTTTACAACAGCTTTGCACTTAAACTCTATTTTGTGTGATATTAGTTTAGCTACTCCTTCCCTTTCCTGGTTAGTTTGTGAGTAAAATCGTTTTCCAACCCTTCACTTGCAATCTATTTGTGGGTCTAAGTTGAGCTTCTTTTAGACAACATAGAGGTGGGTCATATTACCTTATCCATTTTGCCAATCCATGTCTTTTTATTCGAGAGTTTAATCATTAACATTCAATGAAATTACTGTATAGGCAGTACATATTGTAGCCATTTTTTCTTTAGGCTTATATATGTCAAATTTTATTCTTATTTCTCATTTTATCCTTTTAGTTATTCTTACTAATAATCTCCCTTTCTATACTCTCCTCCAATCCTCTCTCTCCTGTTTTTTCCTTTCAATCTGAGAAACTCCTTTTAATAATTTTGAAGGGCAAGTCTCTTATTGAGAAATAATTTCAATCTCTGTTTATTTGTAAATAGTTTGAACTCTACTTCATTTTGAAAGACAATTTTGCTGCATACAGAATTGTTGGGTGGCAGTTTTTTTTTTTTCTTTCTGCACCTTTACTATGACATACCATGGCCTTCTCAGCTCTATGGTTGCAGATGAGAAATTAGCACTAAATCTTATTGAGCTTCCCTTATATGTGATGGATCTCTTTCCTCTTGCTGCTTCCAAGGTTCTATCTTTGTCTTTAGTGTTTGAAAATCAGATAAGTATGTGTCTTGTATTAGGTCTCCTAGGATTTACTGTGCTTGGAGTATGCTGCACTCTCTGGATGTGACATCCATGTCCCTCATAAGAGTTGGGAAATTTTTGGTCATTATTTCCTCAAACACTCCTTCTGCCCCTTTCCCTTCCTTTCTTTCCCTGGATGCTCATAATGTTTATGTTTGTGTGTGTTATGTTGTTATTCAATTCTCTGAGTTCCTGCCAGATTTTTTCTCCCATTTTTGTCTATCTGTTCTACTATCTGTGTGATTTCAGATGTCATATCTTCGACGTTGCTAATTATTACCCCTGCCTTTTCAAATATGCTGTTATGTGATTGCAGTGTATTTTTAATGTCTTGCATTATGCCTTAATCACTGTAAGATCTGTTATCTTTTTATGCATGATTCCCTGATATCTTCTTGATATTCTTTATCTCTTCCTTTATTTTATTGGATTGATTAAGGATATTTGTTTGTATATCTTTGATTAGTTGTTATACATTGTGCATTTCCTCTTGCTTTTCAGATTGTTCATTGGACTGGAACATGACTTCCTGTTTCTCAGTATGGCTTGTAAATTTTAACTGATGTCTGGGCATCTTTTTATCTTAATGGACTTTTTCAGTTGGTTAGTTTCTCTTTCTAGTTTAGGGTTTTATTTTTGTTTGGTTTGTGTTAAACTTTTTCTTAACACTTGGTTCCACTTATTCTATATCTTTTTAGTTGCCTGTGTTCAACTGAAAAATTATTAGATACACAAAAAAGGAAAAAAAAAGAGAAGAAAAAAAGAAAAAGAAGGAAGGAGAAAGAACAAAAAAAAAAGACAGGAAAATAAATAATGAAAGGGTAAAATAGTAAAAAAAGAATAAAAATTACAAAGGTGAAAAAAGAAACAGGAAAAATAAGATAAAATAGAATGAAAGACCAGACAAATAGGAAGAAAAGAAAAAAATGAAGACAAAACAAGGGAAGGCAGAAAGGAAGAAGAAAAAAAGGAAAAGGAAGAAATGAAAGAGAGAAGGCAAAGACAATAAAGACAGAAAGGAAAGAGGAAATAAAAAGAAAATAAATAAATAAATAAATAAACAGCTCCAGCAATAGTTTCAAGCTGCAGTGTCAGTCAATCAGTCACCCTTATGGCCAGCCTGTCCGCAGGCACCTGAAAGGAAAGAGAGGAGCAAAAAACAAATAAAAATCCTCTCTCTGTGCTTCCCTTCCCAAGCTTGTTTGCCCCAAGACTCCCCTCTTCCCCAGGAGCCAGATGGGTATGTTTTAGCCCTCCTGGTCTCCTTCCCCCTCCCCTTTCCCCACGTGGGCTGGCTGGGTGCCTCTTGCCTCTCAGGTCATGATATCCCTCCCTTGGCTTCTCTCTCCTCAGGGATGACTGGGTGCATGTCAACCTGCCTGATCTCCTCCTCCCTCCACTCTCCTTGGAATAGGTTAGGTGCAGGACTGAGATTCTCCTTTCCCCTGGAGCTGGTTGGAAGCTGGTCCGCCTACCCAATCATAGCCCCTCTATTCCCATAACCCCCTGAGCCAGCTGGGTGTCAGCTGACACTTCCAGTTACCCCATGGCTTCCCTCCTCTCAAAAGTTGGCTGGCCACCGGCATGACACCTGAATGACTGGTGGCTCTTCTTTTCCCCAAGCTAACTTGGCCCCAGTCTGTCTGCTGATTGCCCCCCTCCCAGCTCTATTCTTCCCCTGAGCCAGCTGTGTCCCAGCCCCCAGAACTGATTG
Organism: Cabassous unicinctus; assembly: GCA_029593785.1. NCBI lineage: Eukaryota > Metazoa > Chordata > Mammalia > Cingulata > Chlamyphoridae > Cabassous > Cabassous unicinctus. The sequence continues at coordinate 69,690 of JAQZBX010002394.1, read as the reverse complement.
CCCCGCATTTTCCCTCCACTCCTGAGCCTACTGGACATTGACATGAACACCTCCTCGCTGAGGGGGATAGGATGGGAGGCTCTCCTCACTCTCAGAGCCAGCTGCGCACTAGTCTGTCAGGAGGATCAACTCCCTGGCTTCCCTCTACCTGGAACCATTTGGACCGCCCCCTCTCCAGCCACCTCTCCATGTCCAGGGGCTTCCTTTATGCCAGGCAAGCCTGCCTACATTCCTGAAGTTTCCGGAAGAGTGTAGCCTGTCATTCCCTATTCTGCCATAATGGATCTCCTTCTTATTGATTTTTTCATGATGCTATTATTGATAATGCTATTATTCATTTACAGGACTTCCATGTATATCTTTTCCAAATAATGATGGACTTTATTCGCACTGTCTAGCTTCATGAAATCTATATCTACATATAATTATTTAAAGTCCTCATTTTAAGTAATTTGCGTATTCCTTTTTCTCTGTAGTTCCTGAGGTGCAATATTCTTGAATCCAATGACTGTATCTCTTGGTCATGTTTTCACTTATGTACTATGTGACGTCCTCTTCAATGAGGTTTACCTTCACTGAATGCATATTTATGTGATTGTTCTTAAATTGTATTTTCTGTTACAGAAGAGAACCTCAACCCCAGAAGCCTGTGATGATGTTGCAACAAGCTGGAAGGAGTCTCAGTCCTTATATCACTGTATGGAGCAGCTAGAGCTGCTCAATGATCTGAAATGCATTTTGCACATTTTACCAATTAGGAATTAACTAGCATGTAGTTATAGGTATTTTTTATGTGAATCTGTTAAGGCATGATGAATCGAATTATCAGAATTCATAAATATATTATCCTTTCAATAAATCTTTATTTCCTTAGGACACATATAGACCTTTTTTTTTTTTCAGATTTAATAATAAATATAAACATCTGAAAACACAGTGTCCATATTTAGAAGATAAATACAATTCTTTTTTCTGTTAAGGAAACCAATTTTATGAATGGGGAATGAAGTTTGCTATATATTGCTAATTAACAAAGGAAACTTTACAATATAACATTGTTTAAGCTATACCTAGAACATAAGTATACTTTAATAAGAAAAAAATAAAATCAAGGAATGATAATATTATCTCTGGATTGTTGATTTGTAATTAAATATTCCTTTCACATTTCTTTGTTCAGTGTGACTCAGTTTATTTAAAAAGAGAAAGAGAGTAAAGTTGATGCTTCTTATCTTCCTAGGGCTTTAGAACAAATAATATACAGCCAAGATATCTCAAGGGACATCATTTTATTTAATTGCTTGACTTGTGTCCTCCAAGGTAGTACTTCAATTATGTTCTCTAGGGTAAACATCCCCAAAACCTTAATAGTATATATCTGTAACGGTTGGCACCACGATTCAACTCTTAGGTCTGCCTTTCTCAGCTCTCCCTGGGCTTTCTAATAGATTGTTTTAAAAAAGTCATATTTGAACAACACAGCACACTCCTGCTTTGATATTCTGGTCTATTTATATTAATTGAATATTAAGCAGTAATATTTCTGGAGTTCATTAATCTTAGCCAAGGAATATTGAGTAAATGAGTGACTCAAGTGCTTCTGTTATTAGGTGAGTTGATGCATATATTGTTTTGTTTTCACTTTAGAATGAAAAGATTGAGTTCCAATAATCTTTCCAGGAGACAAGTCCATGTATTGACCAAACTGCCAAAATATCCACTTAGTTGGGCGAAGACAGGGAGGAAGGTGTTATGTATTAATTCTTCCTTTTTTCAAATGACTTCCATCTTGGTGGAATAGTGCTAGGGGATGAGAAGAAGTAGAGGATGTGTCAGGAAGAGTGAGGAACAGATTCATATTAAGATTATCAAATGGGTGATGAAGGATATCCAAGCATCTCTAGGCTTCAGTGAACGACTAATCTGATAAATATAAAGGGTATGATGGGATTAAGTCTTGTGATCCCAAAGTTATAGGGACAAGGTCATGAGCACATAAGGGAGAATGTGTTTGATGGGCTATCATGTTTAGAAAGAATCTGGGGATTCCCATTTCTCTTCTTTTCCTGAAATCTAGAGGGGAGTATTCTCTGAGAATTCAGGCATACATTTGACCTCTGCTCCTTGTGACTTCCAGGAGTTCCACACACTCCTGGTGTGGACAAACTCCACATGTGTACACATATGACCCCCATTAGAGAGGAAAATTGTAAACAACATCAAATGCACACAATGGTACCATTCAACTGCACATATTAATGTGAACACAGTGCTCATACCTGAGGTTTCTGTCCTAGTGGTACCAGAAATGTTATGGTCCTGTTTGTGATGGATCTTTAGCCTGACACTTGTCTTTGGCAAAGCTTAAACTTGACTCAGAATGGCAGAATGTATTTTTCATGCAGCCTGATATTTATGCATTGTGTCCTGTACTCCTAGAGTTCTTATTATTTGTTGCTTACTCATCTTAATTTGCCACTTTAGGGAAAATAAGGGCTTTTGTTTCAACTGTTTTTATCACTGCCATCATAATCATATTTTGGAGTGAGCACCTGTTTATGAATGATATATGATTCAATGGAGAATGACTTTTTAAACTTTTTTAAATTAGTTTGAATTAAATTAGTTAAATTAATATGAGCGGATCAGTTAAGTTTTCTTCTTTAGACTAGGTCTAGATTATGTCGAGAGTATTGAGTTACTGGCCATGAGGATAGAACTGAAAAGGAAAATAGAACAACCAAGAAAATTGTAATTGGGCCATTTTGCTGGGAAGTTAATATTTTAAACTTTACTTAGAATTCCTAATTAATTGTCTGTTAGCTTGAGAGGTGAGGTAGGGATTTTCATGGTGTATATTTCCTTCAATATGAGTATTATTTTACTAAACTCAGATTAATGTAAGAGCCAGATTGCTTTCTCTGGAAGCTACTTACCTCTGGTGATATTGGTCATTTTCTCATATTCTTGGGGTGTAGTGTGTTCCCTAATACTTACCTAGTTTCTATTGGAATTATTTTTCAAAAGAAATAATATCATAAATAATGTTGTCTGTGAGCATGCTGCAATTGCTGTGTTCTTCTCTGACTCCTACATTAGCCAGATGATCTTTTTAGTGTTAGCCACATTCAATGAAATAAGCAGCCTGATGATCATTTTTACTCCCTATGTTTCATTTTTATCTCTATCATGAAAATGACCTCAACTAGGGGGCACTACAAAGCCTTTTTCACGTGTGCCTCACACCTAACTGCCATTACCATCTTCCATGGAACCATCTTTTTCTCTACTGTGTTCCTAACACCAAAAGCTCGGGGCTCATGGTCAAGGTGACTTCTGTTTTTTACACATTGGTCATCCCCATGTTGAACCCTCTGATCTACAGTCTCAAGAACAAAGATGTGAAGGAGACCATCCAGAAATTAATCAATAAAAAATTATGCTGTGACAAAATGTAAAATTAGTAAAAATTTACTTATTTATTTTCAAGAGTCATGTGGAGAAATATCCAAGTCTTCTAGTAGTTTTAATTATTCAAATTCCAATGTCAAAAAGCAAAGCAATACATTTGTCTAATGAAACTCCCAGTTGATTGATCTATTCAACATCTGTTTAAAGTTTTGTAAATTATCTGTAAAATCATAATTAACACTTAACTAAATCTCAGGGCATTTAAATTGCCTCTAGACTCAGACTTTTGCATGTAAAGATTTCTCAGTTAGTACACATGGCCATGTAGTTGCTCAGAGAAATATACCATTCTTTTGAAGTCATTCAGAATGGGTTCATAGTGATATTCTGAAAATTTGTATCTTGAAATGAATGAAGATACTTTAGAGTGAAATATAATAAACTAAGAGCTATCCAACACTTAGTCATTCAATAATACATTATAAAGTGCAAATATGGTTTGGTTAAATTTTATTTGTTAATATGAATTTTATTTACTCTCCAAATATTAAGACAACAAAAAATGAAAATTGAAAACTGCACACTTCAGAAATAGCTGTCTATAACTTGAATTTGTATTCATGACAATCTTAGGTTTTGTATAATTTAGCTATTGATGCATAACAAAAACAAACATAAAATTTCATTGCTTTGCTACATGAGGATTTTAATATTTTTAATTGTTGGACTAACTGGACAGCTCCGCTAACATCAGCTGAAGCATCTGGGTCACCTGATCTAGTCTGGTTTCCACTGTGAACTCACCTTCAGTCTATAAATCTGCTTGCTGACTGAGCAGCAAATCGACATGATTGAGGATTGTCTTTTCCATTTCTGCAAAAAATGGATGCTTGAATTTTGATAGGGGTTCTGTTGTATCTGTAGATCTTGTTGGATAGTATTGATGTCTTAAGAATATTAAACTTTGCAATCCATGAGCATGGGTTACCTTTCCACTTATAAGGTCTTCTTTCATTTCTTTCAGCAATGTATTATTGTTTTCAGTGTACATGTCTTTTGCCTTCTTAGTTAAATTTATTACTAGATATTTTATTGTTTTTAGAAGGTAATATAAATAAAATAGTTTTCCTGATTTCCTTTTTGAATGGTTCATTGCTGGTATTTACAAATGCAACCGATTATTACGTGTTGCTCTTATAACCTGCACCATTTTTTATGTTTATTAAAATTTGTTTATTAGCTCTAATAGCTTTCTTGTGGATTTATTGGGATTGTCTCTCTTTCTCTCTATATATAGGATCATATCATCTGTCAATACATAATTTTAATTCATCCTTTCCACTTTGTCATGAAAAACAAATTCAAATTATAGTCAGCTATTTATGAAGTATGCAGTTTTTCATTTTTACTTTTTCTTGTTTTAATATACAGGGAACAAATACAATTTATAGTAACAAATAAAATTTAATCAAACCACATTTTCCTAATTACTCTAGCTAGTACTTCAAGTACAATGTTGTATAGCAGTGGTAAAAGCAAGGCATCCTTGTTTTGTTGCTGATCCTAGAGGAAAGTTTTCAGTCTTTCACCATGGCATATGAGGTCAGCTGTGAGATTTTTATAAATGACCTTTATCACATTGAGAAAGTTTCCTTCTATTCCTAGTTTCCTGAATTATTTCATCATGAAAAGGTTTTGGTCAAATGTCTTTTCTGCATCAATTTAAATGATCTTTTTTTTCCCTCTTTCTTCCCTTCATTTTAATAATGTGGTATATTATGATTGATTTTATGATGTTGACCCACGTTTGCATTCTTGGGATAAATCCCACTTGGTTATGGTGTGTAATCCTTTTGATATGCTGTTAGGTTCAGCTTTCTAGCATTTTTTGAGGATTTTTGCATCATATTCATAAAGGCTAATGGTCTGAATTTTTCTTTTCTTAAACTGTCTTTATCTGGCTCTGATATCAGAGTAATACTGACCTCAAAGAATGAGTTAGGAAGTGTTCCCTGCTCTCAAATTTTTTGGAAAAGTTTGAGAAGCACTGACATTAATTCTCCTTTGAATGTTTGGTAGATTTCATCAGAGAAGTGATCTATTTCAGACTTTCTTTTTTGGGAGGTGTATGATTATTGATTCAATATTTTTATTTGTTATTGGCCTGTTGAGATTTTCTCTTTTACTTAAGTCAGTTTAGGTGATTTGTGTTTTTCAAAGAATTTGGCTGTTTTATATAGATTATCGAATTTGCTGGTGTTGTACTATTATTTATAGTACTTTCTTGTAATCATTTTTTATTTCTCTTAGGTCAATAGCAATGACTTATTTTCATTTTTTATTTTATTTATTTGTATATTTTCTGTCTTTTTTGTTGTCAGTCTAGCTAAAAGTTTGTCAAAGTACCATTCTTTTGGTTTCATTGATTCTTTAAATTATTTTTCTATTCTCTATTTCATTTATTTGTACCCTAATCTTTATTACTTCCTTCCTTCTGTTAACTTTCAGTTTATTTTGTTCTTCTTTTTCTAGTTCCTCAAGGTGTGAAGTTAGGTTATTGACTTGGGAGCTTTCTTCTTTTTTAAATGTAGATATTTACAGCTTATATTTCCCTATGAGTGCAGCTTTCTTTGTATCTCATACATTTTGATGTGTTGAGTTTCCATTTTCATTCATTTCTAATCACTTTCAAATTCCCTTTTTGATTTGTTCTTTAATCCATTTGTTGTTTAAGAGTTTGCTGTTGAATTTCCACATATTTATATATTTTCCAGTTTTCCTTCTGTTATTGATTTCTAGCTTCATTCCACTTTGGTCTTAGAAGATACTAGGTCTGATTCCAATCTTCAGTTGAGATTTGTTATAAGACCTAATATATTACATATCATGGAGAATAATTCATATACACTTGAGAATAATGAGTATTCTGATGTTGTTGGGTGGAGAGTTTAGATATAGCTATTAGGTCTAGTTGGTTTCTAGTGTTGCTCAAGTCCTCTATTTCCTTATTTATCATCTGTCTAGATAATTTAACAACTATTGAAAGCATTGAAACGGTATATTGAAGTTTCCTACTATTATTATAGAATTGTCTAATTCTCCCTTCAGTTATGGTAATGTTGTGTCATATATTTGGGGCTCTTTTATTAGACTCTCTCTCTATATATATATATTTCATTCCACCTAACCTTTATTGTGCACATGTTATGTGTCAGGCACCATGCTTTTGGTATCACTTATGTAGAATATAAGAAAGGGCATATTATCCCTTCATACCTTACAGTGAAGTCTGAATTAAAATGATGATCCCCAAGAAGCCCCTTTCCCGTTCTATTGAACAGTATGTGGTTAATATAGAAAAAAGATTAAAATTGGATTCATAAAATCTCACAAATAAAAAACATATATATGACTTTTATTTTTTGTTGTTGTTGCTGTTTGTTTGTTTTTTTTGTTTCAGACAGCTGGACAAGGCATCTATATTCTAGCACATCTTTTAAGCAACCACTAACCAAAGTGAAAGGCTAAGTTAGCATAAAATGTAAGGGGAAAAGGTCGTGATTATCCACAGGGAATTTGAATCCTCAAATAAATTATTTTACAAAAATGACAAATTTGCTTTTCTAAACACTTTTCTACTGGTAAAAATTACAAAAAAAAATTCACATTAGAGGTCTGTAGGCTAGGGAACAGATATAACTCAGTGGATTAGCACCTGCTTCTCATGTACGAGGTCTTGGTTCCAAACTCCAGTACTTCCTTAAAAAAATCTGTAGGCTGGTATAGCAAGTTAAGACCATCATTTTTACATACTATGTTTGTCAAATAAATATTTTATCCAATTTAAGTTTTCAAAAAATAAGTCAAACATTTGCACTATATTGGTTTGATCTCCTAAAGGCCATTTATCACACTGACATCAAACTGCAGGTCATATACTACAAATGGTACCTGCATATCACTGGGCTGGATATGCACATGTGCATATTACATTCCTGTGAAATGGCTAACACTGTTGTGTTTGCTACTTCCATAAATAATTCTACCCTGTAAAGATTCTCTAGCCTTGAATTGAATCAAAATGCAAAGAGAACAAAAGAGAATGCTATGACCCTTTTAGACATTTGCTCAGAATTTTTAAAATGCAGCCATTATAATGCTTTTGGGACTCAGAGATTATTAAACATAAGATTAAAGTTAACAGTGCTTACAAAGTAATTGACATGGAGAGAATATTCAACATAATCATGTGGAGAGCATATACGTGAATGCATATTACAGAATTCTGCCTTCTATCTGGTCTATTCCTGTTGTTTTATTCTAGTTTTACACTGCTGTGGATCCTTAAAAGATGCAGATTTAATAAAATAATATTATATTAATTGCTTCTATTATAATAACCTCTTTTGAAACAATTTGTTGTTTATTGTGATGTGGTATTTCATTTGGCACTATGCTAAAAATAAAATTGGCTGGATTATGGTTTGGTCCACAAAATTCAAGTATCTTATTGCTAAAATACTCCACAATGAATTCAGTAAACATTTTTCATTTCCAATTGCCTGAGAGAAGAATCCAACTGTCTTTATCAATTACAACTAAACTGAGAACAGCCATGTTAATACCCTGCAAATCAAAGCAAATTATCCAAAAATCTAACATACTAACATTTTCTGTCAGGATAGAAAAATGAACATCCAAAGTAAAGAGAACTACATGATTGATCAAGTAACCAATCAAAATCCACTTCTCTGTTATTTGCTTGAAGTTTCTGCCTTCGTTGTTGGTTCCTAGAGTCACAGCTTCAATGTCAAATGTGAGAGTGGATCCAGAAGTATTTGTAGGCAAATGATTAGTCATTTATTTTCCATTAACAAAAACTGCACTATTTGTACTAATGCACACTACTTGATCCCTCTGCAAATAGTCATATCCATACTGTTTTTCTGCACACACTCCTCTAGTGTTTCTTCTGTCTGGTTTCAACTCTGAATGTTAATATCTGCCCACAAAAATAAGTTGGAGTGCTGTAGTAGAAAATACCTGTTGATTCAATTCATTCCGGAATGTCATGTTTCTTGGACTGCTCATCTGTATCCCTCAAAGCCAGTTGTCCATTCATGAGGTACCAATGTGGAGTGACCTATCTAGAAGAAACGCCATGGAATTCACTCCTGTTGGCAATATCCTCAGGTTCAGACTCTGAATTGATAATCAACATTGGGGTCTATGTGCAATACTATGAATTCAGTTTCAGAGCCTACATATAAATCCACAAAATGATTTGAAGTATACTTACATAACTGGAGCCAGCAATCTTGGACTGCAATGTCATCATCACCATTACCTCATCATACTATGATTCTTCCTGATTTCTCTATTAGTTATTCTGCCTGTACTGGTAGACAATATGTTACCCTTTCATGGGTAAAAAATGTGATCGTTAACTATGTTAAAAATTTTTTCATACAGATTTAAGATTGAGTCATTCAGCAGATAAACAAGGCACATCAGCCAGTAATGACACTTCACGTAAGCTGTCTGACTGAATACAAGAGGACTTTTTGGTAAAATTTCATAGTTTCTCATTCTGTTCTCCTACAACCCCAAAATGGCGATCTCACCTTTTCAGAATAAGTCTTCTGCAGTGCTAAGGCCACGCTCAATGAACTTCTGGCAATTATCAAGTGGCTTAATGGTCTCCTGCTCAATGGTATCCACTTCTTGCAAAAGGGTCAACAATTGTTCATCCAGGAGCTTCCCAAGGATTGCTTATGAATCATTAAAATGCTGTTTGAGAACATTTCATGTCTGTGATGCACTGCCTTTGATCTGCCTCCAAGTCTCCTGAAACCAATGAAGCCTTTGTCCCAGCTCTGGCTGGTAGCTCTGTGCAAATCTTCATTTGGGACTTCTAGCATCAAAACTATAAGCCAATAAACTCCTGTTGTTAAACTAAAAGCAGTTGGTGATATTTGTGATAGCAGCTCTGGCAAATTAAGACACAATTTAAATTCCTTTTATTATTATTATTATTATTTTATATATATATTTTAACTTTATTTTTAAGGAAGTGTTAGATTCCAGAGAAGTTACATAAAAAATATAACAGATTCCCAGATACCCCAGCCCCTCCACCTCTTACATTTTCCCCAATTAATAATGTCTTTCATTAGTGTGGTACATGCGTTACAATTGATGAACAAATGTTGAAGCATTGCTACTAATTATGGCCTATAATTTACATTGCTGTTTACACTTTGCACCATACAATTTTATAGGTTTTAACAAAATGTATAATGGCCTGTATCTTTCATTGCAATATCATGCAGAACAATTCCAATGTCCCAAGAATGACCATTTTACCTATTCTTCCCACTCCCTCCTCTCAGAATCTCTGGTGATCGCAACCTTTATAGCAATGTTACAAGTAATTCCATTACTAGTATAATATTAAGTTTACTTTGGTCCATAGTTGCATTCCCCCCATATGTTTGTCCATTCCTCAATCTTGAGGATTCTGGAATGGTGATGCCCAGTCTGTTTCCAGTTGAGAGAGAGCTTAGATCACATGGGGCAGATCTATAGAACTGCCTTGTTTGCAGTTGTAGATATTCTCTGTTTTTTGGGATGGGGCTGTCCATCATCATCATTTTGTTAGTTGTCCTGGGTATGTTCGGTGAACTGAAGAGTAGGTGTTGGATGCAACTCTGCTGAGATTCAGGGCTCAACCAGGATATGAATAGACTGAAGCTTTAAGTCCCTTGGACATATCTTTAATGGGAATAGTGCTAATTGTAAGTTCAAATAAAAGGGGCAGAAGATCCATGTCTAAGGAAATTATAAACGAATCTAACTCTGTTATATTGGTGAGATAGGTTAACATATATTTCTAGGTAATGCCCACTAACAGGAACCCGATTCCCAGGAATATCTGTCCTGCCTATAGTGTCCAGATGTCTCTAGCACCCTCAGGAGCCTCATGAAGCACTGTTTACTGTGGCAGTCGATGAGATCCTCCTGAGACACGCATAAGCATAATCTCTGGAATGAACTCCCGACTCACTTTGAAATCTCTTAAACACAAAAACTCTTTTGCATTTAATATTTCCCACTGCTGTTCAAGGTTTTCTTCCAAATGCATCGCTAGTAGGTGCTTGGTAATAATCCCTTGGTGCCAGGGAGTCCTGGCCCCTGGTGTCATTTCCCATGCCGCGGGAAGGCAGTGAGCTTATATGCTGAGTTTGGCTTAGAGAAGGGCCACATTTGAGTAACAAGGAGGTTTTCAAGAGATAACTCTTAAGCATTGTATATTACTAGGCTAAAATTCAATTTTACAAGAATAAAGTTCATAAATACAAGCATTAATATCTACTATGGTCATTTGTCATTTGGATTTGTTTTCTTTCTGAACTGCCTACTCATGTTTTTTTATCCATTTTTCTTATGAGTTGTTTGTCTTTTTATCACTGATTTGCAGGATTTCTTTATACATTCTGAATATAAGTACTTTGTTGAATACATGTATTATGAATATTTCTTCCTAGATTGTGGCATATTCACTCCCCTGCTGATATATTTATGTCCTAATTTTCAGTGCAGTGTAATTTATCAATTTGTTCCTTTATATAGTAAAGTGATTTTAGTTTCCTATTAAAGAAATATTTCTCTCTGACATCCTGATATACAGGTATTTTACAAGCTAAATTGTCTCAAATTATAATATTCTGTATTTTATATGTTTTCTCTTATTTTGTTTTCTACATTTTATATTAGTTTACCATTTTGCTTTTTACATGGATTTTTATGAAAATTAGACCATATGACTATGTATGAATGAGTGTATAGAATTATGAATGCATATTTACCCTAGCAATATTTATTTAAAAAGCAATCATTTATACACTTCTCTACAGTGCCGCATTTTTCATAAAGAAATTGCCCCTAATGCATGGGTCTGTTTCTTGACCTTCTATATATTTCTAATATCCTGTTTGCATATAATTAGAACCACCTATAATTAATAAGCTTTGATATCTAATAGAACAATCTTCAACCTTGTTCTTTTCCTTGCAGAATGCTTGAGATATTCTCAGGCCTTTACCTTTGAAACAAATTTTAAAATCATCTTTGTTTGGATTTAAGGTAGAATTACTGTAGAACTATAGAACCATTTGGAAATAAATGGCAAGAATTCATCACCTAGGCTTCCAAATTATGAGCTTCTTATATATTTCTGCTTATATGGATTTACTTTAATTTCTGTAATACAAGTTTTATCATGATTATTTTCTAAAAGTTTTCCAAGGTATTTTTGCACATCATTTGTTAAAGTAATCCCCACGCACTTGATATTTTTCAGGTTATTTTTTTCATGGCATTTAAAAATGTGGGTTCGTTTTAGATCAGAATACAATTTATTTTATAATGACTTCGCTTCTGGCCACTCTACCAAGATCTCATTTTAATTTCATAATTTATTCATAGATTATTTTGGATTTTCAACATGTATATCATATAATATGTCTATATATTTTTTATTTTGTTGTTTCCAATTTAAGCCTTTTTATTGTTTTGGTTGCTTGTAGAGATCCCAGTATTATATTGAATAAAAATGTTAAAATAGGGCTTGTCTTCCTGATCTTACAGGGAAAACATTTATATTTCATAATTTAAAATGTTGTTTATCATAGATTTCTTATAGATTCCTTTTTTTTCCAGATTAGCAAAGTTCTTTCCTGTTGTTTTGCTTTTTGCTTTTTGGTGAGTTGATAATGAATTTATTCAAGGTATTTTTTTCTTTACTTTATAAGATGACAATGTGATATAACTCCTTTAATATTTTAATATGGCAACTTGCATTTTTTGAATTTTCTAATATTGAACCAAAGATTTTTCTGAGAAAAGTAATTTGTATGTGATATAATATACTGTCTTTTTAATTTGTTGATTATTTCAGTGTGTCAATATTTTATTTAGGATTTTTAAATCTATGCTCATGGATGAAAATGTTCTATAATTTTATCTTTTTGTGCCTGCTTGTTAGTTTTGGGTACCAAAATTGTGCTGGTCTCTTAAAATGTGTTAGGAAGTCTATCTTATTTAATTCTATGAAAAAGTCTTCTGAAAATTAGAGTTCACTGGCCAATAGGAAAATTTTGAATTGCACAGAAAAGTTTTCACTTATGGATTTACTTTCTTTAATAGTGGTAGGAAAATTATAATCTTAATTTCTTCTTCAGTCAGTTTTATTAAGTTTTATATTCTCATTGGAATTTATCCATTATGGACACATTTTGAAAGTTAATGATATAACATTGTCATACTCTCTAAAGTTGGCATAGTATCTATAGTGATGATATTGTTCATGGGAAAAATATTATTTTTCCTTTCTCTGTCTGTTTTCCTTAATTAGACAGGCCAATCCCTGGCCTACCCCATGGAAAGCTTTGCCACACATGTGATGCTTCAGAGTTTGCCCTTGAGGCCAGGTCTTTATACTTTTGCCTTAATCAGTCATCTGGGTGTGGTGGCTCTCCAAAGTTGAGGTCACCTGTGAATGAGTTAACAACTGGGAGAACATAACTTTCCTTGAAATGGAATTTGTATAGTGCAACTCGGCCCACCACAGCTAGGTGCAGAGACTCAACAAATTTCATAAATGCTGGTGAGACTGAATATTGGTAGAATTACCATAGACAGTTATCTGGTAGTACACATATAAATAAAAATATACCTTATGTCCCAGAAATTCTGCTTCTGAGAATTAACTTTACAGACATTTTGACAGATATAAAGGAATGTGCCTTTGAATATTTTGAATTATTGTTTTGTAACAGGAAAAGGCTGGAGACTTCTAAATGCCCCTTAATATATGTTTGGCTAATAAATTATAGCATGTTGAAACATTCACACCATACAACCATTAAAAATAATAGGTCATTTTTATATATACTTAAATGGAAGAGTCTCCAAAATATAATGCTTCAGAAAAATAGAGTAAGAATAAAATAGTAGTAATAATTGGTAAATGGATATCTAAATACACAAAATGTGGATATAATATTATATATATATATATATATATATATATATGTCATTTTTCACATACAATGAGAGAAAGAGAGAGACACAGATACTTTAGTGACCATAAAATTTGGAGGTCATGCCAACATTTTTGAGTCATTGATTTCAGCATTAAAATCATTTAAGATTGAGAGCAGATGTAGCTCCAGTGGTTGAGCAACTGCTTCCCACATACAAGGTCCGGGTTTGATTCCCAGTACCTCTTAAAAACAAAATAAACAACAAATAAAACAAATGAAAAAAAAAAAAAAAACAACTTGAGGGGAGCCAGTGTAGCTCAGTGGTTGGGTGTTGGCTTCCTTCATGCAAGATCCTGGTTTCAATCCCCAGCCCTAGCACAGGAAAAAAAAAGAAAAGAAAAGAAAAAAAAATTGTGATTAATTAAATATAAAGGCCTTTGATTAGATAATACATTTACCTAATATGATCAAAAGATAAGGCAAAAAAAATTGTATTAAGCAATTTTTCCACCTGAAAATTCTGCTCCCACTTTTTTTAGCGTTCAAAAATTAATAAAACGTGTGTATGCTCATACACACAGACACATACATAAGCTTTCTTTACATAAATGGTATCCGATTACCAATTAGTCATGCTATGAGGATATTTCCCCAGTTGAAAACTGCAGTTCTGGCCAACACCTGGGCTGAAGACTGGTGAGACCCTGAGAGCACTGCTAAGCTGTACCCAGACTTCTGTCCTACAGAAACTGTGAAATAATGTGTGTTTCCTTAAACTGTTATGTTTGTGGTAATTTCTTATGCAATATAGAAACTAATATACACAGTATAGAAAAGCAATCTAAGGCTGGTTAAAGTTGCAGATATTTAGTGGTGGGGAAAGATGTAGTGTGGAGGTCATGGCAATCTCAGTGGGAGAATAACAATGAAAGTCCCTGGGATTCTTGAGCAAGGTCATGCTATCTGCAATAAAGAGTCACATGCCCTTTGATAGACTTCTGATGTGGTATAGGTAGAGAGTCTGGCAAGGCTTAGTCAGATTTTCAGGGGTCCAGAGTAAGCATAAGTAGATCTAACTGGGTAATATTTGGGTGCAATGGAACAAATGGAGTGGTCAACACTCAATAGTTTTACAGAGTTAAGCATGCTTCCAATATGCATATGTTATCTTCAAGAAGATATGGATGCCAAGATTTTATTATTTAATTATTTAATATGAACACCGAGCATTGATGTGTCCATATATGGAAGAAAACACAAATTAATTTCAATTAAGGAAATCAGTGTTTTCCAAAGACAATGATGATTATTTTATCTTAAATGAAAAAAAAACAAGAATCCATGTTCTGACTATATATAGTCTGTATATATAGAGAGAGAAAAGAAAAAAATAATATAAAAAATGCTATCCTCAGTTATCCCTAAATAGTTGCATTTTAGCTAATTTTATTTTTACTTGTTTTACCATACTTACAGTGTTTAAGTCAATTTGTATATTTTCTACCATTAAAGATTTAAAGAAATAAAGTAGACTTGAGGCATTGTCATCAGTGATTTAGAAAAAATTACATTCTTCCAAAATGACACATTGAAGAACATTTCATCTTATTTCTGGGTTTGTAAACTAAAAAGAAACTCTTCAGTAAAGAGTCTCTAGGGTCTAAATCCCTGAGGTCATGGAGGCATACATAGACCCTAGATTTTGTTCCTAGAAGCCAGCTTCTAACGCTTTCTCTCTCTCTCTCTCTTTCTCCATTTTTTGAATTTTTCTTGGTACTAGGAAAGAAAATTCATATTTCTGGAGCATCAATTTAAATGTAATGTAGATGCCTTGTATATGTACTAACGTTTTGATATTATAAAAAGTACTTGAATCTTGGTTGGAAACTTTCTGGAGATTTTTATATCAGTAGTAGGATCCTCAGGTGAGTTGGCTTCAAGTGACTTGTATTATCTCTCAATTGTATGGGAGAGATTGGGGTTTTGTGATACTTGAACCAGGAAACTCATTGGGTTGTCCAAATACCATAATATCTATTATATATATATATATATATGTCCATTTACCAATGGTTTAGGTTGTTAAGCTCTACTCCCTCCCTACTTCCCTGGTCCTGATTTTCACTATGAGAATATCAACCATTGCCTAGTACAGTACAGGCATTCTTAAAATTTTAAAAATAAAATAATAAAGTCTGAGAATGTCCTCAATATCTCAACATCTTGTTGAGAGACTATGAAAATAATATGCATAAAGTAATAGTGACCAAAACATATCATGAAATTTTGCTTTCCTGATAATTAATGTCTATATGTATACAAAGAATGTGGAATAAAATCACTTGAGAGAAATGGGAAAGCTTTTTGTAATGCTGGTTTTGATATAATGCAAGACTAGTAAAATGGTATATTACAGGTAAGCAAAATGAAAAATCAAAATCAAATAAGCCAAAGTAATAAATTAGTATCTGTTGCTCACAATAGCTGAGAATATTGTATATATTGAAGAAGGCTGAACACTGGGGAATCACTAAAGTAAGGCTTTAGATAAAACCAAGCAGTAATAACTATATTTGCATGATTAGGTAATCGGGAACTGTTGAAGTCTTCAGAGCCATAGATTGTCATAATAACTTCAGTAATTGAGGGATTAAGAAGTTGATGATCTCACAGTGTAGAGCAGGAACATTTCAGCGAGTTTTCTGAGTAATGGCTGCAGTTTGATGTCTCTTCCACAGGAACCAACATGAGAAGAGAAAAGGAGAATCAGATTGGGCCAGATAGTGATTAGAAAACAAAGGGTAAAATCTGAAAAATGTAATGAAGGGCAGTAGTTAGTGAGTTAATTCAAAGGGGGTCAAAAGGAGATTCAGATAAGAAAGATGAACCTCCCACTTGTTCCAGATTACTTGTCCATTATATCTAGTTTGGTTCTGTCTCTGTCTCTTAGAGATTTTATAGTCATATAGTGGTTTTAAAAATCATACTGATTACTCAGAGCATTAAAAATTAAAAGAGTGAGCCTGCATTTCCTGTACTCTATAACTGTCAGACTCTGAACTATGTATTTTTTTTCTTTTATTTTTGAACTATGCATTTTAACATAATTTTCTAGTTTAATACTTGTACAACTATTAGCTATGTATAGTCATATTATTATTTTTATCATTTTGCATATAGTGAAGTTGAGACTTAGAAAATTTGAGTAACTTACCAAATATAACACTGCAAAAGGCAAAATCTGAAATTGAAATTAAATCTATTTGTTTCCAAAATCCAGGCTTTTTTCATTATGTTGTTCTTTCTTGAGCTATTTGTTCCTCTTCTGACCATTCTCCCTTCCTGTGCAGGAAATACACTTTTATGAAAGTTAAAAATGGCATTTATCTTTGAAAAAAGATTATACTTCCTTTCTACCTTGAGCTGGTCAGAAAAAACAAGATGGTGTCTTTGTCTATGGGATTTGCACTGAGTCTTTTATTAACCTGAAATTTCCAGCAACATACTTCTTAATGGTTCAATTTTTTAATAATCGCAATTGTCCAAATGGAGACTATTATAGGTATAAACTGCTTTTAAATATATGGTCTTTTTGCTTTCTCAAAATAACATATACAAATATAACAAAGACTGAATGATTCATAACAAGATAATCACATATGTATCTTTAATCAATACCCCTCTACAATACCTAAAGAGGCTGCATCCAGGTACTATTCTATAACCATTGGTTAGCTTGCTCTGGAGAATATGGATTGCTAGGGTAAAAAGCATTTTCAGTTACCTTCCAATTCAGAGATTGTACAGTCGTATAATAGGATAGTTGTTTAATGCTGTAATATGGCTAGTAAAGGTGCCAAATTAAAAGATAACAATAGACATTTGGGTTCTTGGTGAGTTGAGAACAATGAGTGACTCTAAGAAGTCACTAAAATGGGATGAAAACATATGAGTAAAAATAAGCCACATGTCATAAAATGAACTTCATCCTATTACCATGATGCTACATTATTTTTGAACAGTAAGGCAATTATTGAAGCATCAGGAAGAAAGAATCAAAGCAAAACTTGAAGATATATAAGGCCCTATTTCCTTCAACATCCCACATATATTTCAAAACTCACAAATTCCTGTGACGTCTCTAAAAGTCTGCCTTCCTAGGGAAAGTTAACTCCATCGATCCTTCCTCTGGACATCATAACTATATCAGTATTATTTCTGCTAAAGTTTTACCAGATCTTTCCATAATGCTTTTTAGCACTCAACTGAAATTCATTTTTACATTAAGGCTTAAAGAACATTGACCTTCAGAATGATACAACTGTGAAAACCACATTTTCTACAACACTGTAGAAAAGTATTTTCCTTAAGGAAACTCCTTAATTAAAGTTCTCCTTCTTGGATAAACCTCCTGGCTTCAAAATCCAGCTCACCACTCACAAGCTACGCAACATCAAACAAGTTCCTTAACTTATAGATATTTCAGTTCTTTTAGGTGAGACATGGGGTGCTTGTGTTATAGTTCGTGATGTTTTATGGAGACATAAATTAAGCAATGAGAATGTCTGTTTTAGCACAATGTCTGACACATGGTCATTATTTTATTTAAGTGTTTGAGTACCATTAATATTTTTATTATTTTTATTGTTATTATAACAGATTTTCTCAAAGAACAATCATGATATTAACTGAAGGAAATCAGAGTGTTGGAGCCACATTCATCCTTTTGGGCTTCTCAGAGAATGCCAACCTCCAACTGCCCCTCTTCCTGCTATTCCTGACTATCTATACAGTCACTGTGATGGGAATCTTGGGCATGATCATGATTATCAAGATCAATACCAAACTCCACAGCCCCCTGCACTTTTTTCCCAGTCAGTTGTCCTTTGTGGATTTCTGTTTTTCCACTATAGCTATACCCAAACTCTTAGAGAATTTGGTTGTGGAAAATAGAATCATCTCCTTCACTGGATGCATCATGCAGTTCTTCTTGGCTTGTATATTTGCAGTGACAGAAACATTCATGTTGGCAGCAATGGCATATGACTGATATGTGGCCATCTGTAATCCTCTGCTCTATACAGTTGTCACATCCCTGAAGCTCTGTGCATCCTTAGTGGCTGGACCCTACACATGGGGCATAGTCTCTTCCCTGATAATGACCTATTTTCTCCTAGGATTATCTTTCTGTGGGTCTAACATCATAAACAATTTTGTCTGTGAGCATTCAGTCATTGTTACTGTCTCCTGCTCAGAAACCTACATCAGTCAAATGCTTTGTTTTGTCATTGCCATATTTGATGAAGTTAGTAGTCTTACAATCATCCTCACTTCTTATATTTTCATTTTCATCACTGTCATAAGAATGCCTTCTGCTGGTGGATGCCAAAAAGCTTTCTCCACCTGTGCCTCCCACCTGGCAACCATCACCATTTTCCACGGGGCTGTCCTGCCCCCGTATTGTGTACCCAATTCCAAAAACTCAGGGCTCATTGTCAAAGTAGGTTCTTTAATTTAAGCAGTGGTGATCCCCATGCTGAACCCTTTGATCTACAGCCTCAGGAAAAAAGATGAAAAGGAGACTATCAGGAAGTTAATAAATCACTCAATAAAAGTTTGTTGATGTTTTATTTATTTCCAAAGGAATCTGATTTATTTTGTCCAGAATTATTCAATGTTACCAATAAAGATGATGAATCAAATTATTTTATTCAATTCATCTGGCCAGATCTTTAAATCTATTGTAATAGGCCAGTTACCTGATCATTTAATTTCTTTTCAGTCAATATTTAATAAAATAACTTTGAACCATATGTGAAATAAAACAAGTGAAATGGATTGAATAGAGTACTTCCAAAAATATCATCTCCCCCAGAACTTCAGATGGTGATCTTTTTATAAAATAGGGTCTTTGCAGATGTAATTAAGGTAAGGATCCAGATGAGATCACAGTGGATCATTATGACAGACAGAAAAGGACCCACAGTGACACACAGGAAAGAAGTCCATGAGAAAATGGAGCAGAGACTGGAGTTAAGCTGTCACAAACCAAGAAACATTAGGAGCAAGAAGAAGGCAGAAGAGGCAAAGAAGTATCCACCCCTAGATTCCTTGGAGAATTGCAGACCTGCTGGCATCTTTATTTCAGACTGTGGCCTCCAGAACTGTGAAAGAATAAATTTCTGTTGTTTTAAGTCAAGTGTGTGATAATTTGTTGTAGTTACCCTAGAAAACTAATACAGCATGTATATACAGCAAAAAACAAATCTTTTGGCTCATATATTATTGGCATGGTAAATGATGTTTTTAAACATTCATCAATCCCATTTAAGCAATGAGAATGTCTGTTTTTTTTCTGGACTCCCAGATATATTCCTTTTATCTATATGTCTATCCATATGCTAGGTCTACATGATTTTGAATACTGATTACTGATTTCAGAAGTCACTGTTCCATTACTTTAGTGGTCAGCTGGTGATTAGATTGGTATTTAATCAAATGTCTGGAACCAGAAAAAGAAAAATATCCCAGTTTGGCAGATGAGTTTGATTGCATTCCTGGAACCCTGCTGATGCAGTCCTTCAACACTCAGCCAGGTTCATGCTGAGCCTGATGGTAAGTAAGAGATAAGAGATCAGGGCCCTCTTGGGTCTGTCCTGAGCATGCACCCAGACTTGGGCATTTGTGTGGCCTCTTATATTCTTAGAAACATATCTGAGTTTCTTAAAGCATCTCATTCCACTCAAATTTTCTCCCAAGTCATTTATTAGTCTACTGTTTGTCCCAACTGTAATCCACTTCCATAGGGAGCAGCAACTAATACATTTGCCTTTAAATGTTTTCTGACAAATGTTCCCAGTGTAGCCACCTCAGCACTGCGAAAGTCCTGAGAGAGGTGACATAAAGGAAAGCCCTTTGAACCAGTCCCTAGGGAACCACTAGACTAGTCAAAACAAACAGCTACAATTCTTCGAAAGTAAAGTCCATTCTGCTCCCTCTGGTACCAGTGCATGAACCAGAACACAGGCTATTGTCTTCTAAGCCAACACCAAGCTACCGAGTGGGAAATACAAGGGCAAGCTAAAATAGCACAAAGCACTTTATTCTTTCTGACATTCAGCTGTTTTTTCTAAACAAAGCATTCCTCTCCTTGCTTCAAGTTTTTGGTTAGCTTTCAGAGTTTCAAATAAAGTTGATTTTGACATTTTTTTTTACTCCTTGCTTTTGAAGTTCTTTACTTTGCCATTTTTTTGCTGGCATTACCCTTTGAGGAGGAACAATGCAAAAATAAGAACAATTTTTTTAAAAAAATCAAAAATGGTGACAAATATTTTAGGTAGACAAAGAACAATATAGGAGTCTCTGAGAAAGGAAACTAAAGTAAGACATTAAGAAAATGATTCAGGGACTAAAGTAATCTGAAAATACTTGTGGCTTCAGGTCTCCTGACAGTACTATCATTTGAGAGAAACCTATCTGAAACTCAAGGACAAGGGAGTTTAGGTGATGCAGCCCATTGATATGAGCCTTCTGGAACACGTAGTGAGAGAAACAAGAGCTGAAAGTGGATATAGAGAGGCAAATGTGAAATAATAAGTGATAATAAGCATAATATGTATTCAACATTGTGTTTACTTTATGGGAGAATTAGCAAAACCTATTATTTTATTCTTCTCATTGTTTACTACCCTGCTAAATATTCAATACAGAAGTTCTTAAACAAATACTGCTTCTCTCCATCTAGGAAAAATATTGTGATTATTCTGAACTTTCCTTTTTAAAAAATCAATTAGCAGTGGTTCTCACACTAATAATCATAAGTATCACCCAAATTCCTTCTTTAATGTAGATATCATTGCATCCCATTGCTAGAAATTCTGATCTAGGAAATTTTATTTGGACCTGGGAATTGTCATAACCCAGAATTCCAGTCAGTTCTGGTATAGGTGATGCAGAAACTACCTATTGAGAAAATCTGCTTTAGCTTAGTTTTATTAATTCCAGAGGGCATTTTAATGATATACAAACAGAGCTTGGTGGTCAATTTCAAGCTTCAAATTTTCTGTGTAATTTCAAATCTTCAATGCATTAAAGGTGGTATGAGATACCTGGCCTTTGACTTAATTACTTGTTTTGAGGCTTGTGAGGAATAAGTTGCTAGTGATTCTCCTGATTTTGAGTTCCAAGGCTATAGAGGTAGGTATAAGATCCATGAAGTCCCAATTGTACTCAGCTTACAGACAAACAAGAAATGGTGGCCTGTTTCTCTGAAGCAGGTGAGTTGCTTCAGATTTTCTTAGAAACAGTGAAAATATTTTCCTAGTACAGTAACTGGGATCTTTAATTTTTCTTTTTATGTTAAGTCAATGTAACTGCTCTCCAATTCTAGACCCAATTATGTTAAATAAGAAGTTGATACTCTGGAAATAATTGACTTCATTCTCCATTAACAACTATTTCATAAAGAATATAATAAACTTGCCAACTGGAAATGTATATTTTTCCATATCCTATTTATATACATCTTAAATGGGTATATATAAACTCTCATAAGAATTGACACTTATTATTATTCATATACAAAGTTAATTTTCTGGTTAATATTGCTCGAATTCTTATCTGACAAATCTTGGGATTCCTAAGATATATATTTATATATAACAGGCTTGGGCTATAATAGAAGCTACACCTTAGGAAATAAACCCTAATAAAGGAGATATCTCCACTGAGAGGTCAAAATGAGCCATTGCCTTCCTTAGCATCAACCCCACAGCTATTCAGCAGTTGAATAGCAACTGAGCTATTCAATGAGGGAAGTAGCCCTTATGTAATAAAATGTGCTGATGTGATTAATATGCTTTCTTCATATGTTCTAACATATTATTTTATTCTTAGAATAAAAAACATTCTCTTAAATATTTTCATTGATTCAAGTATATAGGCAAGCACAGAAACAGTATATTTTGTTTTTTGAGTAAATGATCCACATTTTTTCACAGAACCCTTCACAAGTTTATGTATTTCTGTACAAACATTTGCTCAGTATAATTTATGAACATATGCTAATGATACGTGAAAACAAGGGGAAAGATAACGTGTACAAATATTACTCTTATAAATTACAATTAAGTATTTTTCAATGAAAACTAATTGCAATGGAAATTCAAAAATGTTTTAGAGAATCAGCTTGGGTTTGATATATACATAGAAGTTATTTAGATGAGGCATGATGTTCATAGAGAAAACTAGTTCCATTATCTTTTTCTTCTCCTTTTTTTCCTCTATAGACAGTCATAACCTATTTGCCACTTACCCCCATAAATCTTCTCTCTGGCAAGAACAGCTCTGTACCATCCTCTTCCATTAACGGAATTGTAGTAATGGCTAAAAGAAATCTGATTGTGGAGACAACCTTTGTCCTTTCAGGTTTCACAGATAACCCAGAGCTTCAGATTCCTCTCTTTCTGGTGTTTTTGCCTATGTATATTATCACTGTGGTAGGAAATCTTGGGATGATAGTAACAATCAAGATTAACCCCAAATTTCACACCCCCATGTACTTTTTCCTTAGTCACTTTTCTTTTGTTGATTTTTGTTACCTGTCCATCGTCACTCCCAAGCTGCTTGAGAACTTGGTCATGGCAGATAAAAGCATTTTATGGTATTGAAATATTTGTTCTCGTATAAAATAATTATGTCAGTAGAAGGGATTTTTATTCACTTTTGTGTGTGAATGTGTTTAATCATTTTATTTATTTTAATTTTATTTTGGCATCCTTACTTGGCTAAATAATGAGTTGACAGCACTTCATTGTTAGCTAAAATTATTTTGGAGTGAAATGCTTTAAATTCTAAAAGATGGTCATCAGGCTTCTAAGTATCCTATATCACAAAGTCTATAATATTTTATGTAACACAATGCCTTGTCCTCTTTTTCTTAAGGTCTTAACAAATATACTTAATTCAGTTTCATCTGAGGATTTTTTAAAATGGACCTGTTTAAACTGTCACCCACAGAGCTGATAAATTCTATGACCGAGTGTGCTGTTTTCTCTCTTAATTGAGCACATAGAAGAGAGCTACTTAGAGGAAAATTTTGACTCATTGTAGGAAAGGGCTTTCTGATTTCTTCATGCATATGACATGGGCAACTTGCCTTTAAAGTTACTTGTTTCACTTTTCCCTGGTGATTTTCAAACATGTGGAAGAAATATGGAATCATTTTTGGGACACATAGGTGGACATGCTGTATGATAAAAGGAGAAATAATTTTTTGATACCTTCATTTTTACCATCCTGAGTCTGTGAATTCTATGAATGGGTGTTCTATCATTTGAGACAGTCAAATACTTATGTTGAGAAGTATATAGGACAATGACAATTATACCTGTTGTGTAGATGATGACATAAAGATTTATGAAAATTTTAATCTCTGCAAGGTCATATAACTAGAAATTACAGATTTAAGGCAAGAACTTAACCCTTTGAGGCCAAATCAAGTGCCTTTTCACTATATTATCTTTGAAGCTGTCAGGATTAGAGGTCATAGAATTTAATTTTGTCCTTCAGAAAGGACAATTGATGGGTTCATTTCAATATACCCAGATTATGCCCATATAGAATTTATTCAAAAGCCTGCATTCCAAGTGTTACTGGGTCTGAAAATGTCCCCATGTTTTCCCTTCTCTAATTCACAACTATTAGGACCAGAATGAATATATTAAAACATTAGGTGGTGATATTGAGGAAGCATACTTCAAAATGTCTGTACTAAATTTCATATGAAAGAATAAACAAGCACAAAATCCAGGAAATCCCTATAAGTTAAAGCAAATTAGTATAATAAGTCTAATCTTTACAAAAATATAAATAAATTATAAAGTTCTTAATATTAAAAATGTCATATTGGGACAAACAGGTAGCCATATATGTGAAAAAAAAAGATAAATTTGGATCTGTTCTTTATTCCACATGCCAAACAAGTATTCTAGAAAATGAAGTTTAGAATTTAAATGAAGAAAATATAACAAAACTCCAAGGCAAAAACAACAGAAAAGAAGTTAAAATGACAAATGAATAATTGAGAAAAAATTACCATACATTTCATATAGTGAATAAGTGAACAACCAACTATCCTACAGAAAAGTAGATATTTGATTAATTATTTCTCATAAAAGGAATGCATATAGGTTATGAACATGAAAAGTTTTCTTAACCTCATTTGTAGTTAGAAAAGCAAATTAAAACTGCCCTGAGATATCATTTCTCCCTACATCCAATTGGCAGAAAAATAAAAGTTTAATGACATATCCTGTAAGGGAAGCTGTGGGAAAAAAGACATTATTGTACATTGGAAACAGGATTGTAACAAGCTAGAATCCCTACAGAAGGTGACTTTAAACATTAAGCAAAATTACACATATATTTGTCACTTTAAAAATCAGTCACAGATCTAAGAATCCACTCTAAAGGTAGAGTAGCAAAAATATAAAATAATATATTAACAATCCTTACTTATAATAAAAACAGAATAGATAAAATTCATTTGAAAATTGTTGAATAATTTATGTGTCACAATGAAGTACCATATAAAAGAAAGAGGATGATTTCTAAATACTGCTTTTGAGTGATCTCCACTATGTACTAAGAGAAAACAGATTAGATGCAGAAAAGGGTTTATAGTATGTCAAATTGTATGAAAGAAGAGGAAAAGGTAAATCAAGACCTAATCAAAATCAGAAATTAAGAAACAAAACTTCTGGGAAATACCATAGAATATAGTTTTGCTTTTAGAAAAGGTAATATTTCACATAGTTTAAAAAATAGATTTGTATTTAAAGTAAACAGAAACAATCTCTACCATTTGAAAACAAATTAAAATAAATTAACCTGTCTATAATGTAAACATGCCCATGTAGTGTAAAACATTTTCTTTAAGGGACTTTACAGTATTATGCCAGTATGTCACTCTTAGGTCATGATTATTTTATTATAAAGTTAATAATATATAAATGACATTGAAACCAAAATTGTCAGCCAGAGACGAATTACAGCTGCAGTGTCAGGGAAGGTAAGTGTGGTGGTTTGGAGTTATGTACCCCAGAAAAACATATTCTCAATTAATGCATTCCTGTGGGTATGAACCCAATCCAAATAGGATCTTTTGATAAGGTTACTTCAGTAAAGGTGTGTGGTATAACTGAATCAATATGGTTCTTAATCCTATTGCTGGAGGCCTTACAAAGAAGGCCAAAGAGAGAGAAGATACAGGAGAAGCACCAATCTGGAAGTCAATGGAACTCAACGTATTTGCAGAACTTGCTCCCTCACTGTGTTCCTGCCTGACCTTCCTACTTAAAATGACAACTCTAGTTAATCTCTTTAGCACTCCTCATTACTGGAAAATAATTATATATTTGGTTTTTCTTTTCTTTTCCTATTAAATATAAATTTGACGTAGGAAGGAACTTTGTTTCTCTTTTACCCAAAAACCTAAGATAGTGCCTGGCTCATGTTACACCTATTATAAATATCTGGATATTTAATGAATGAATTAATAAATGAATACTTGTGTAACTCATTATGTACTCAACCTCCTTTCTCTGTTTCCCATACCAGAAAGCAATTTTCATGAAATAGTTACTGTTTTAGCACTGATTAATTAATGCATACTCTTCCAACAGTCTGTATTCAATGATGTTGATCATTTCTACAAAGAGATTATATTTCTTTGAAAGAAAATTTTGAATGTGATTTATTTTTGTAATGTTTCTCATATTAATAACATATCTTTGCATATAATGGATATGCAAAAATAATTGTTCATAAATGGACACATTATAACTTTCATTTTTGCACAACTGAATTTTTAAAAAAAAATTATTCCAGTAACATATTTGCAGTCTAATGTAAAAATATGGGGTGCTTCATAAATTTTCATGTCATTTTTTGCAGGGGCCATGCTAATCATTCTCTGTGTCACCTCAATTTTAGTACATGTGCTGCTGAAGTGAACATCACAATAAAACTTTGGTAAAGCTGCTTTTTTTGCCAAACTTTTGCTAAAGGAAAACATTTGGGATATTGGTCTCCATTTGTAAGTAATTTCATCAGGCTGTATTTAATTTTTAAATTTCAATATTTCTATTATAATAAATCTTACTGGATATAGGAAACCAAGCTAAATGGGCATTTTGTTTTATTTTGTTTTGTTTTGTCTGCTTAGTTTCAATAGTCATTTTTTCTAAAACCACTCTGATTGTTGTTTGTTCTTTGAACTGTCTCCTCTCTATAACTGAATCCCTAGAATTTGGTAGTTATGGCTCTATTCCCAGTTCCATGGAAGTTCTTCTTTATTATTCAGTAATTATTCTTGATATATTGACTTTGTGCTAGTCACTGTCTACCGGCTTGGCATAGAGCAGTGGATAAAACAATAGAAATTCCTGTTTTCCTGGAGCTTTTATTCTAGGCAGGAGAAAACGCAATGTACAATAAATGCAATAAAGATGTTTGAAGCTTATTATGTACTTTAAACACTAAAATTGGGTAGTAGGGTAACCCCTGCAACACAATAGTATATTCATGGATGTGTGTGTGATTGACAAGGGGCATTTGAGCAAAAACTTAAAAGGAGAGCTTTCTAGTCAGAGAAAAGCCATAAAAAAGAGGGTCCTATTTTTTCATGGAACTGCAAAGAAGTCAGAAAAGCTAGAAAAGACAAAGGGGGAAAGAGTAATAAAAGATGTTTAACAGAGACTAGACCATTTATCAAACTGAATATTTACCACCATAAATATGTATGCTTTAACTCTCAATAACTCATGAGCAACTGAAAGCTGGATCTTCATACTTCTCCAATATGGCTTGAGTGGGTCATATGGAGGACGAGGGCTATGTCTGGCACATATGTAAACTATGTTTAATCACTCATTAGTATTTGCTAGTGATGAATCCTGTGATTATATGTATTTTGATAATTATGCGAGGATGTGGGAGTGATCACGGGGTTAGGGGAAATGACTTTAAAATATAAATGGTTTCAGATTAAATGTCCCTAATATTGCTACATTTTCCTCCAAGTTTTCTTGTACACCAAAATTGTATCAGGGAAATGTGATTAATTTTAATTGTTTATTTTGTGATCTCTAGAGAATAGGACAAGAAAGTCTCTAAGGTTCATGTCCAACAGTTGTGACTCCAATATAAGATTGCATGCATCACTCCCTACCAACCTTTCCAGAGACAAAAGAGATCCCACCTCTACCATCAGCAGGTTTGCTTTAGGATTCTAATGTAGGGTGTCTAGAAATTAACGTGTCTCTCTTTAGAGCAAGACAGTGTTTGAGAAATATTCAGTCATCATAACAGTTTTGTATTTTAACATTTGAGGAACAGGAAGTGGAATCTTTAAGCAGAGTTTTGCATAGAGGTGCTGGCTCAGCTCTGCTCCTAAATAGCAGTGCCATGAACAACAGATATCTGGGCTGGAGGAATAAAAGATGCCTGAGAGTTTTATAAAGGTGTATTTTCATTCTTCTGTAGATTTTTAGAGGAGTTGTCAAGGTAAAATGTATATGAGTAGAATTGAATAATCAGGGATCAAATGAACTATCACATGTAAAAAAAATTAAGGGAACCAGCTTTAATTAAGATTATAAAACATGGAACAAATGTTTGCTTCTGGGAGCAAAGTGAGCATTAAAATAGGAAAAAATTATAAGAAAGAAGATTTTAGTTATCATATTTCCTGGGCTCAAAGATATAATGAATATTACCATCAATTTAATGACAGCAGTTGAGACAATAAATAGTTAGAATATTCAACATACATATTGATTAAAAATTAATTCTCAAATCATTTGATAAATGAAATATGGTGTTAAGAAAAATTGTAATAATTCGAATGTCCAGCTGTGTGATAGATTGCCTTTTGAGATTGTTTTAATTTTTGGATGTTTGAGCATAGGAACACATGAGACCATTGAGTATCTCAGGCTTGCATATGACCTGACATCTTTATTGTTGGGACATTTGAAAATTAGGACCAGAGATAACCTTACCAGAACTGATAAGAGAAAGACTGTCTTGGTAGAGTGGTGGGATCTGAGAGGTGCTGGGCTTTAATTCTAGAATGTAACAATTCCTTTTTATTATTGTTTTCCCATGAAATGTCTTTATAGCACAGTATTAACTTAGGATTTTCACCCTACTCCTTCATATGTAATATAGGCACAAAATGAGTATCTTAGGAATCTTGAATGGAGAGAAGAGAAAGAGACCTAGGAAAGAAAAATTTCTAAGTCAAAGAATCTTTATGATAGTATATCTGGACGTGACCATACTCTAAATCCCATTCTTATGTGTTTCATCCTGATGCTGCTCTCTGTCATATTTCTGTCACTTGTCACACTGTCACTGGAAGATTTAGCACCTTTTAGATGCTCTAGTTTGGTCAAAAATTAAAAGTGTGATCATTAACAAAGGAAAACTTTTCATATATAAACCTTTAACATGGATCAGAGTCTGGTATAGAAAATGATATATGGCTGGGAGTCTGGGGATCAGAACCCTAGTCACCAATTCAGAGACTGGTTTTTATCTGCAAGTCATTGGGAAAGTCAAGATTTCTAGCTTCTGTTTGTTACCTGCATAATAAAGAAATTAGCCTAGACTATAATTTATTTTAATTTTATTTTTCCTCAAGCAATAAAGAAGAATTGGAAGTTAGGACTCCCTGATTTGAGGAGAATTTTCTCTGAAAAACAGAAGTAAAATTTATTTTGATATCAAATTTGCTGCATCAGATAGAAAAATAAAAATTAAAGGGTTAGAGCATGTTAACAACAAAGATACAAATGAAAGGGTAAGGCTGTTCAGCCTTTATGCCCTTGTGTTCATGGGATAAATTAGTTTAAAAAACTTCCAATTTTTGTTACTCATTATAGCTAGGGCATAATTATGCATTGTATTATGCTACGCTTTTCTTTCAAGAACACATAATGTTCTAGGAGATTTGAAAATATTATGCGATGCCATTATTAAAAATTATCATCAAAGCTCTTGCACTCATTTTCCTATAGTTTTATATATTAAAAATTACAGGTAAGAATTTAAACTGAAGATAGTTCAGAATTGTATTTGTTTCTCCTTAAGAAAATTTAAAAATCATAGTTTTAAAATTGTAGGCATTCAATAAATTTTGGATAATAAACACAGAGAGAGATTTTGAAAGATATATGTTTTGTCTTGTCTTCTGGTATGAGCAAGGGATAGTTAATCAAGTTTCTTTTGTGCTCACTCCCATTAATATTTTTTGTTTGTTTGTTTTCAGGATTGATTTTCAGATTTCCACAGACAGAAAACATGCTATTGTCAGAGAGAAATAAAAGCGAGGCCACATTCACCCTCCTGGTCTTCTCAGATTACCCAGAAATGCAGGTGCCTATCTTCATAGTATTTCTGGCTATCTACAGTGTTACTGTTGTAGGGAATCTTGGAATGATTGTGATGATCAAAATTAACCCCAAACTGCACACACCCATGTACTTTTTCCTCAGCCATCTCTCATTTGTGGATTTCTGTTATTCCTCTGTAACTGCTCCCAAGATGCTGGTGAAACTAGTTATAAAAGACAGATCCATTTCCTTTTTAGGATGTGTATTTCAATTCTTTTCTTTGTACCTTTGTGGTGACTGAATCCTTTGTATTAGCTGTCATGGATTATGACAGCTTCATGCTTTACACATTTGTCATGTCCAAGAAACTCTGTGCCATGTTGGTGGTTGGATCATATGCATGGGGAGTCATCTGTTACTTGATACTCACATGCTCTGTTTTCAAATTATGTTTTCATGGTTTCAAAATAATCAATCACTTCTTCTGTGAGCTCCCACTACTGCTTTCTCTTTCCTGTTCTGATACTAACCTAAACCAGTTGCTGCTTTTCATCTTTGCCAACTTCAATGAGGTGAGTACTCTTCTCATCATTCTCACCTCTTATGTATTCATTGTTGTCACTATCCTGAAGATGCGTTCAGCCAGTGGGCACCACAAAGCCTTCTCCACATGTGCCTCACACCTGACTGCCATCACCATATTCCATGGC
The DNA here is from genome assembly GCA_029593785.1 of Cabassous unicinctus. Classification (NCBI taxonomy): domain Eukaryota; kingdom Metazoa; phylum Chordata; class Mammalia; order Cingulata; family Chlamyphoridae; genus Cabassous; species Cabassous unicinctus. Next base: position 39,126 of record JAQZBX010002394.1, on the reverse strand, counting down.
CCCATCCCTTTCCTCTACTATGTGCCCAACTCCAAAAGCTCCAGACACACAATCAAAGTGGCCTCTGTGGTTTACACAGTGTTGATCCCCATGTTGAATCCCCTGATCTACAGTTTCAGTCATAAGGATGTCAAGGAAGCTGTTATTAAGATAATGGGCACTAAAGTCTTTTCTCTGTAAGTATATTATTATAGTGAATTTTGTTACTGACTTGTAAATAAATTATTTCCCAAAAGGTTACTTTAAAAAATAACTTTAGATTTCAATGAAGAGTTATTATTTTACAATGGAAAGGACATTAATTTTGTTTTATTTTTTGTTTGTTTTATAAATTTTGTTTTAAAGAGACTAAATTTCACTATATCTCTTACTTGCTAGAGAAGATCAATTAACTTAATTTCTCTTGTCTTATAATTTTTCATCTACAAAATTGCAATAGCATGATCTTGTGAGTAATCTGATTGTGAAGATTAAAAAGAATATAAATAGTATGTTGAGTACTTTGTATCATCTTAACAGATAATAATTTCTTCCCACTTCTCATAATGCACTTTTAACATTTTAGGTTCTCAAACACATAAATTTCTCTTAAAAAAGTACAAATTGTAGTTAAAATAAGACATTGTGCTTGCCTTCAAAGAACACAAAATCCAGTGGTAATTGTAGGTCATCATAGAAAGTGGTTATTGTATAAGATAGAAATAATACGTAGCATGAGAGAATTTTGGAGAATAAGTTAAAATTCATTTGCGGACATTAGAATTATGTCTTCATAAGATAAGTATTATTTGAACTTGGCCTTGGAGAATGGGCAAAATTTTATGAGACACATTTCAATAAGGAAGGAGTTTTATTAGATGAGAATGGCATGAACAAAATAAAGGGGGTTAGAAGGTAATATTGAGTCAATGATCCAAAAAAATGTTTGTTAAGTAAATATGCAGTGTGCATGCATGTGTATGTGTGTTTGTGTGTGTGTCAGTTGAGTATACAGGTTACTTTGGCATGAATGCAGTTTTTGCATTTTAAATGATATTGCCTATACCCTGAATGTGTTTTACAACAAATCTCATATGTAACAGTATGAAAAACCCAAAGCTTAGAAATGATAGATTGGATCTCAAAAAATATTGTATGCATAAAGCAGTTATAAGGGTTTACCTGAACATGGATTCAGTCAGCCATTTCAGTGGAAGTCAGGATTGGAAATGCAGTTTTGCAGGAAAGATCTGTGGAAGGTTCATTATCTGTTGGGTTGGACGTCTGTGAACTGCACTCAAAGCCAACTATTTTTTTGCAAAATCCATATGATCAGAACCACTGCCAAACTAGACTGAAAGGGACAGAAAAGGCCTTGTCCCCAATATTTCCAACTCAGTGCTCAGAGAGATGGGGCCTGTGGAGAGACATGCTGCCATCCCAGTGCTTGGAAAGAGCAGAGACTTCACCCTATTGTTTGGGGAGAAGATGGCCACTGTACAAGCAATTGTTAAGATGTGGGGCTGCCTCTCCATCATGCCCAGAGAATAAACAACAATCCTTAGAAGATTGTTAGACCTTGAAATCTAATGGAATTTGCTCTGCTGAGATTCAGATTGTTTAGGACCCATGACTCCTTCCAATTTCTCCTTTCTGGAATGTGAATGTTTATACTATGTCTGTCCTTCATTTGTATATTGGAAGCATATAACTTGTTCTCTAGATTCTCTAGGTTCACATAAAGGGCAAAACTCTGTCCCAGAGCAGAACACACTCATAACCAATTACGATGAGATTTTGTACTTAGCATTGCTACCAAAATGACTTAAGGCTTTTGGGATGTTGTAATGGAATGAATGTATTTTGCATGTGGAATGAATGTGTCTTTTGGGTTCCAAACACAGGCTCTGTTGGTTTGGAGATCTGTACACCCAGAAAAACTTGTTCTTAAACTTAATACATTGCTCTGGGTATGAACCCATTATAAATATGGTTACTTGACCTATATAGTTTCAAATTTTATTTGAAATTAGAAAATTAGTTGTGTTAACCTTGAGTTGCACTAATGATGGCAATAATATTATTTATATCTGAAGTATGTAATTTAGGTAGTGAAAATTACAGAATGACTTCACTTGCTTCTCTCCTACTATGGCAAACAAAGATCACTTTGTGTGATGGAAATAAAAGTTTGGTATTACCAAACCGAATGAAGGTGGGCCTTAATTTAATATGGCTGAAAGAAAGGAAAGGAGATTGGATAGGGAAGTAGAAGCCAGGATAAGAGAAGCCAGAGAGAGTGATTGCCATGTGACAAAGGGCTGCCACCATGAGAACATTACATACTGTGGAGAATGCAGAGCCTTGCCAACACCTTAATTTTGGACTTCTAGCCTCCCAAATTATGAGCCAATAAATTCCTTTTGTTGAAGTCAACCACTCTGAATAGGATTTGTCATAACACCTCTGGCAACCTAAGATAGTAGTCTTCAAATATTTGGCCATGTGCTGTTAATTGATTTTTTAAAGGATGTATACTCCAAAAACTTCTTTTGACATATACAATATTTCATTGTAAGCTCAAATAGCAACAAAAAGTGTAATTTCCATCACATATGATAATTCATTTAAAATACATAAACAAGATAATTTTTATTTATACATATAAATAAAACAATTTGTAGTTATACATATATATTTTTAATTTTTTTATTTTTTAAAAGATACTTAGATTACATAAATGTTACACAAACAATGTAGGGATTCCCATATGCCCCACCTTCCACACCTCCCACAACCTCCGACACAAACACCTTTCATTAGTGTGGCACATCACCTGCAATGGATATACACATCCTGGGGCTTTGCCGCTAAGCATGGACCATAATTCACATTGTAGACCACACTCTCTCCCACACAGTTCTGCATGTTATATGCTGACGTAAAATGACCTATATAGGTCATTACAATGTCACTCAGGATAAAACTCAAGTCCCAAAAAAGCCCCTGTATTACAACTGCTTTTCCCTCTCCCTGCCCCCAAAGCATCCAGTGGCTACTGGCTCCACATTAATGTTGTAATTTTTTCCATTGCTTCAATCACAATATGTCTATAACCGAATACCAGTAAGTCCACTTTAGTCCATAGTCTTCCCCGAATCCTGAGGAGTCTGGCATGGTGATGTCCACTCCACCTCCAAGTGAGAAGGGGCTGATATCCTATGGATAACATGGATTGGATTACCCTGCCTGCCTCTGCACACTCTCTCCATTCCCTGGAGAGAGTCCATCATCATCTCCCCACCAGGTGTCCTGGGTAAGTCCATTGAACTGTGGAGGAGGAGTTGCAGCTCCACCAAAATTCTGGGCCCAGCTCGCACATGGGCAGGCCAAAGACTCCAGTCTCTGGAAGTATACCTACACACTCCAGCACCACTTATAGGTTTGAATAGAACGGACTGATGGACCATGTTCAAGGATGACATATTTGAGTCCAAATCAGTCACTCTCAGGAGCACAGATTCCAAAGTAGGGCCAACTGATAAGGCAACAAACTCTGGAGCTATCCATCCTTTTATAGGACCTGGGTGTCTCCAGAGCCCTCAGGAGCCCCTCTATTTTGGATGATATCCATATTGGAATCCTATGGGGTTCTACTGAGATGTTCATAAGTGTTGCCTCTGGGATGAACTCCAGACTCACTTTGAAGTCTCTTAGCCATATGAACTCATTTGTCTTTACCTTTTCCCTCTTTTATTCAAGGTCTTTTTCCAGTCATATTGCCAGTTGGCACTTGGCAATAATCCCTTGTTGCCAGGGAAGCTCAACCCCGGGAGTCATGTCCCATGCTGGAAGGAAGGTAATGCATTCATATGCTGAGTTTGGCTTAGAGAGAGGCCACACTTGAGCAACAAGGAGGCTATCAGGAGGCAACCCTTAGGCATCACATAACAATAGGCTAAGTTTCAACTTTAAGAGCAAAGACTGGTAAGGCTAGTAATCAATAACAAGAGCCCATCAGTGGATCATCCTCCTTAGCCAGACACTGCCCCTGCACTTGGGGGACTGTTGCTGCTACCTTGGAGAATGTGGCAGAGCTCTCAAGGACAGGAATTCAATATTCTTTCATTTATTGAGTGATTCTTCACCCACTGTGACCAAGCCCCATGAGCATTTGAACAATTTTATATACCTTTTATGTATGTTCAGGTGAACTCCCTCCCATGAACGCCCCATCCCTGACACCCCCCACCAACGATCCTCTCCCTCCCTGGTTGTAACCCTTCCATGATCCAAAGCTTCCTTAAAGATGAAGCCAATATAATAGCCAAACACAATTAATAGGAAAATGAAATAATAATGATAAGTTTAAATGTAAGAGATAAAATACATGAAACCTTTAAAAAAACACTAAAACTAAACTAAAATTAAAGGATTGGGATATTCAAAAAATGGGGGAAAATTTTTAAAAATAAATATTTTTTTTTACATTTTGCCTTTTATCACTGCAATATCTGTTGTCCAGTCTGTACTGTGGCTTCCCACTCTTACTCCCCAGTGTCTCACAATTTTTCATTTAATTTTTAAAGTAGTTTTAGGTCACAGCAAAGTTACACACAGAATCCCCCTTTCCTCAGCATTGTTATAAGTGTTATACAGATAGTGAAACATAGCTACTAAACATTGTAAATGGTTTACAGTATGGTTTACACTTTAGACCATACAATTTTATAAATTTTGAAGATATTTACCATGTCCTGTGTCCATCACTGTAAGGTAATGAAAACATTTCCACTGACCGCTTAATACACAAATCAATCTTCCCAAAGATGGGAGTCCAGCTTCTTCCTGTGAATTATGTGGACTCAACCCATTAATATAACACATTGTGACAGGATGAATAATCACACACTCCCTGGAAGCCTGCTCCAGATGTGCCCTGTCTGAGATATCCCCACCAACCAACACCTTAAACCCATGACACTTCCTTGTCATAGTCCCATAAGTGCGTTCCCACCTCTGCACTTTCAACCTCATACCCACAAATCCCAAGTGTTCACCTGGTCCCTGTCCCACCTCTCCCCCCAATATCTGGGTATTCTAACCTACCCTTCCCAATCTACCCACCTGTCAAACCTGCACCACCAAAAGCAATAATATCACTACTCACCTGTCTAATCCCTTCAATATGCAACTACATGCTATCACATCACCAAAGATTACATCCATATGGGTGATGGCTCACAACTTTCTCTCCTCTTTCTCTTTCTTGCAAACCTATTTTTCAGACAATGGTTCTCAGAGATTGCTCAATTTCCTTACTTCATATCAGTGAGTTTATGTACTGTTCATCCTTCAATGCTTGGCTTGCTTCACTCAACATAAGGTCTTCAAGATTCATCCATGTTATTCCATGTGTTAGCACTTTATTCCTTCTTACACCTGAGTAATATTCCATTCTATGTATATACCACCTTTTGTTTATCCATTCATCTCTTGATAGGCTTCGTGGTTGATTCCAACTTTTGGCAATAGTGACCAATGCTGCTATGAACATTGGTGTGCATATATCTGTTCATGTCTTTGCTCTCAATTCTTCTGGGTATATACTTAGCAGTGGAATTGCTGGATCATACAGAACATCTATAGTTAGTTTTTGAGGAACCATTATACTGTCATCCAGAGGGGCTGGACCATTCCACAATCCCCCCAGCAGTGGATGAGGGTTTCCATTCTTCCACATCCTCTCCAACACTTATAGTCTACTGTTCTTTTAATAGCTGCCATTCTAATGTGTGTAAGATGGTATCTCATTGCAGTTTTGATTTGCATTTCCCTAATAGCTACAATGTCGAGCATTTTTTCATGTGCTTTCTAGCCATTTGTATTTCTTCGTAGGAGAAGTGTTTTTTCAGGTCTCTTGCCCATTTTTAAATGGGTTGTTTGTCTTTTTATTTTCAAGGTGTTGGATTTCTTTATATATGCAGTATATTAGGCAACTATCAGATATATGGCTGCCAAATATTTTCTCCCATTGGATAATCTGGCTTTTTATTTTCTAGATAACGTTCTTTGAGGTGCAAAAGTTTTTAATATTGAGGAGAACCCATTTATCTATTTTTTCTCTTGCTTCTCATGCTTTGGGTGAGAAGTTCAGGAAGACATTTCTTATTACAAGGTCCTGTAGATGCTTCCCTACATTATCTTCCCAGGTCTTTATGGTCTTGGTTCTTATATGTAGATCTTTTATCCATCTTGAGTTGTTTTCTGTATAAGGTCTGAGATGGTGTTCCTCTCTCATTCTTTTGGATATGGATATCCTGTTCTCCAAGCACTACTTTTTGAAGAGGCCATTCTTTCTCAACTGAATGGGCTTGATAGCATTGTTGAATAGCAGATGATTGTATATGAGAAGATTTATATCACAACTATCAATTCAGTTCCATTGGTCAGTATTTCTATCTTTTTGCCAATTACATGCACTTTTGACCACTGTAGCTTTGTAATATGTTTTAAAGTCAGGTAGTGTGATACTTCCAACTTCGTTTTTCTTTTTCAATATGTCTTTGGCAATTCAGGGCCTTTTACCATTCCAAATAAATTTTGTAGCAAATTTTTCCAGTTCCTTAAAAAATAGTGTTGATTTTTATTGGGATTACATTAAATCTGTAGATTAGTTTTTGTAGGATACACATCTTGATGATGTTTAGTCTTCCTATCCATGAACAGGGAATATTCTTCCATTTATGTAAGTCTTCTTTTATTTCCTTTAACAGTGTTGTGTAGTTTTCTGTATATAAAATCTTTTCATCTTTCAGTAAATTTATTCCCAGATTTTTTATTCTTTTAGTTACTATAGTAAATGGTTTTTTTTCTTGATTTCCTCTTCTCAGATTGCTCATTATTGGTGTACAGAAATGCTACTGATTTTTGAGCATTGATCTTATAGCCTGCGACATTACAGAACTCCTTTATAATTTCTAGAACCTTTATTGTAGATTTCTCAGGGCTTTCTACGTATATGATCATGTCATCTGCAAATAATGAAATTTTTACTTCTTCTTTTCCAATTTGGATATCTTTTATATTTTTTCTTGTCTCAGTACTCGAGCAAGTACTTCTAAGATAATGTTAAATAGGAGTGGTGATAGTGGGCATCCTTGTCTTATTCCCGATCTCAGAGGGAAGGTTTTAAAGATTCCACAATTGAAGATGTTGTTAGCTTTGGGTTTTTCATATGTACCCATTACCATGTTAGAAAGTTTCCTTCTGTTCCTATCTTTGCAGTGTTTTTATCAGGAAATGGTGCTGTATTTTGCTGAATGCTTTTTCCGTATCTATAGAGATGATCATGTAATTTTTTTCTTTCAATCTGTTTATATGGTGTATTACCTTGATTGATTTTCTTATGTTGAATCATCCTTGCATACCCAGGATGAAACCCACTTGGTCATGGTGTATATTTTTTTGATATGTTGTTGAATGAGATTAGGAAGTATTTTGTGGAGATATTTAGCATCTAGATTCATTAGAGAAATTGGTCAGTAATTTTCCGTTCTTGTGGTATCTTTGTTTGCCTTTGGTATTAGGGTAATGTTGGCATCATAGAATGAGTTAGGCAATGTTCCTTCTACTTTTATTTTTTGGAAGAGCTTAAGCAGGATTTGTGTTAGCTCCTTCCAATGTTTGGTAGAACTCAGATGTGAACACATCTGGTCCTGGGCTCTTCTTAGTTGGGAGGTGTTTGAAGACTGAGTCTATCTCTTTACTTGTAATTGGACTGTTGAATTCATCAATTTCTGCTTTCATCAATGTAGGCTGTTTGTGAGTTTCTAGGAATTTGTCCATTTCCTCTAAATTATCATTCTTGTTGGCATATAATTTTTCAAAGTATCCTCTTATGATACTCTTTATTTTTTTGTGGTCAGTAGTGATATCCCCTTTCTCATTCCTTATTTTGTGTATTTACATCTGCTCTCTCTTTTTCTTTGTTATTCTGTCTAAGGGTTTGTCAATTTTATTGATCTTGAAGAACCAGCTTTTGGTTTGGTTTATTTTTTCTAGTGCTTTCTTATTTTCTATTTCATTTAGTTCTGCTCTAATATTTATTTTCTTCTTTCTACTTATTTTTGGGTAAGTTTGTTGTTGTTTTTCCAACTCCTCCAAGTGTGCAGTAAGATCTTTAATTTTAGCTCTTTTTTCTATTTTAATATATGCATTATGGCTCTGAAATTCCCTTTCAGAACAGTTTTGGCTGCATCTCAAAGGTTTTGATATGTTGTGTTATCATATTCATTCATTTCAGGGTATTTTCTGATTTCTTTTGAGATTTCCTCTTTGACCCACTGTTTGTCTAAGAGTGTGTTGTTTAACTTCCATATCTTTGTGCCTAATCTGGTTCTCTGTCACTTACTGATTTCCAATTTCATTCTTTTGTGGTCAGAGAAATTACTTTGTATAATCTCAATCTTTCTGAATTCATTGAGACTTGTTTTGTGGCCTAACATGTGGTCTATCTTTGAGTATGATACATGTGTGCTGGAGAAGAATATATATCCTGCTGTATTTGGGTTTAGTGTTCTTTATGTATCTATTAGTTCCAGGTACTCTAAGGTATTCTTCAGAGTCTTTGTTTCTTTATTGATTCTCTGTCTAGATGTTCTGTCTAATGATGATAATGGTGTATTAAAGTCCTCCACTATAATTGTTGAGGCATTTATTTCTCCCCTTTTTTTTCCAGTGTTTGCCTCAAGTATTTTGAGGCACCCTGATTAGGTGCATAAATATTTATGATTGTTCTCTTTCCTGAAAGATTACCCCTTTTACTAATATATAGTGTCCATCTTTGTCCCTTACAATAGTTTTGCATTTAAAGTATATTTTTTTCAACATTAGGATAGCTACTCCTGCCCTTTTTTGGTTATTGTTTGCTTGTAAATTTGTTTTCCAGCCACACACTTTCAGCCTTCTTGAATCCCTGGGTCTAAGGTGGGTTTCTTGTAGACAGCATATAGATGGATCATATTTCCTTATCCATTCTGCCAATCTGTGTCTCTTGATTGTTGGGTTTAATCCGTTAATATTCAGTGTTATTACTCTAAACGAATTTCTTACATCAACCGTATTTTCTTTTGGCTTTATGTATGTCATATGTTGTTTTTATTTCTTTTTGTCATTTTAGTTGTTCTTACACTCTTCTCCAACTCTCTCTTCTGTTTATTTCTTTCAACCTACAGAACTTCTTTAGTATTTCTTGAAGTGCAGATTTCTTATTGGCATTCTCTCTTAATTTCTGTTTATATGTGACTATTTTGAACTCTCCATCATTTTTGGATGCCAGTTTTTCTGGATAGAGAATTCGTGGAAGTTTCTTTTCTTTTAATACTTTGACTGTGTCATACCACCGACTTCTTCCTTCCATGGTTTCAGAGGAGAAATCAGCCCTTAATCTTATTGTGCTTCCCTTATATATGATGGTTCTCTTTTCTCTTGCGGCCTCATTGTCTTGAGCATTGGGAATTTTGATAACTATATGTCTTGGAGTAGGCATGTTGGCATTTGTACTGTTTGAGGTGTGCTCTGCTTCCTCGATGTGTACATCCATCTCCCTCAGTAGGGTTGGGAAGTTTTCAGCCATTATTTCCTTCAACACTCCTTTTGTTCCCTTTACCTTCTCTTCTCCTTCTAGGATGCCTGTAATGTGTATGTTTGTGTATTTTGTGTTGTCAGTTAAATCCTTATGTCCCTGATGGATTTTTTAAATATTTTTTCCTATCTATTCTACTGTCTGTTTGATTTCAGATGTACTGTCTTCCACATCATTAATACTTTCTTCTGCCGCTTTTAATATGCTGTTATGTGAATCCAGTATATTTTTCATTTCTTGGGTTGTGCCGTTCATCACCATCATAACCATTATCTTTTTATGCATGTTTACAATTTCTTCAGTATGTTCTCCCAGTTTCTTCTTAATATCCTTAATCTCTTCCTTCACTTCATTAATTTGGTGCTTGATATTTGTTTGGACAGCTTTGATTAGTTTTTTGATGTTCTACATCTCTTCCTGGGTTTTAGTTTGTTCATTAGACTGGTCCATGTGTTCCTGTTTCTCAGTATGGTTGGTAATTTTTTGTTGCCCTCTGGTAATCATTTTATCTTGATGGATTTATTCAGTTGATTAGCTTCTCTCTCTGCTCTAGAGTTTTATTTAGCTGGTGTCCTGTGTGTGTGTTAAGTTTTCTCTTTGACACTTTGTTCTTCTTATTCTATTTCCTTGCTTTTTTCCATGTTCCCTTGAAGGAAAAAGATTAGGGCCTGAGGAATTCAAAGAGGTAATAAAGGAAAAAGGATAATAGTAATATTGATAAAAGTTAGAAGAGGGGCCATATAAGACTTCATAAAATGAATATTAACTCATGTAGGCAGTGTAGAGTAATAGGGAAAAAAAAGTGGAGTACCTACAATGGAATGGGAAACCAAATAGAGGAAAATATATAGAATGATTTTAAAGGCCAGAATGATGAAGAGAGACAGAAAGAGTAAAGAGAGGGCTGAAAGGAAAAGTTAGCAATAATAATGAAAAAGAAAATGAAATAGACAAGATAGAAATCGACACCCATGAAGTTGTGGGCTAATGAAAAAAGGTGGAATGTAAGAACCACAACAGAAAGCAGAAGGTAGAAAGATGAAGGAAGGGAAAGAGATAGCTTTGGTAGACAAAATCAATATACATAGAGAATGGGAAATCAAGGAAAAAGAAGCACAGCAAAGAAGAAACAGGGTAGCAGCACCTAATTAAAAAAGAAAAAGAAAAAAGGGAGGGGGGAGGAAAGAGGAAAGAAAAGCAAGAAACAAACAAACAAAGAAAGAAAAACCAAAAAAACAGCACAAGCAAGCAGTCAAACAAAGCTAAGGAAGAGCAGCATTCCTTCTTGGGCCCTTTTGGAGCTTCTCAGCCTGTTTGTGTTCATCAATCAATTACTCTGCAGGATTCTATCTGCAGGTTTTAATGCTGATTTTAGCGATTAAACTAATTTAAATGTTTTTAAAATAACTCTTTTTTTTTTTTTTTTTGAGAAATAAGGGACCTAAAAGAAGGTCTCTTCTAGGCCACCACCTATGCCTAAATAGGCTCCTGGAAACTTATCAAACACTTCCCTCTGCCTGGCTTCCCCAAGAGAGCTGAAACTCTGATACCATTCAGCACAGAAAGATAAAATTGGCCTAATCTGCCCTCCCCCCCACTGAGCCAAGCATCAGTATCACAGGGTGGTTAGGTAAATCAGGCTTCCTCAGCAGATTAGCCTCTCCCCTCAGCCTGGTGTTTCTTGAAGCTGGCTGGTTTGCTCCCCAAAGCTTCAAGGGGGTCCAGGCAGCCAAACCCACAGAAAGGAAACCCTTCTCCACCCTCTGCCAGAACCCTCCCATTCTCTGAGAATGCTCCCTCTCACTGAGTTGCCGGTGAGAGTTGGGGCTGATTCTAGCCCTTTGCCCTGAGGTTGGGGCTTAGCCAGCTGCCTTCATGATTTCAGCTGGGGAAAAACTCATGATTTTATCTTGAGCAATCCACCTCACTGTCCAGCTCTCTCCAGATCAATGTCCCTAAGTTTCTCGCTCTTTGTGCTCCCAGAACATACCACTCAGGCAGGATCCTGTCCCCAATCAGCTGTCCTCACAGGCACCTCACCTTGGGGCCCCTGGAGGTGTCTGGGGTGGGTTCAGGCAGCGGAATCTGTAGTTATAATTATATCCTTCCTTTTTCTCCTTTAACTCATATTTCAATTCCAGTTCTCCAAAGAACATTATGAGTTTATGAATCACATTCTATATTTATTATGATCAACTGTATTCTTTAAATGTTATTGAATATGTTTTTATGATTTGTTAAACTTTTGTTGTAATGACACAATAAAAATACTCTGCTAATTAAGAAATGTAATTTTATTGTAAATTTTAATTAAAATATGAATATCAAAATTAGAAAATAATTGTAGAAAATATTTATTTTTATTAGAAGGATGTTTGGATTTTTAAAAATTAATTGATACATCCATGGTAGATGATCACTGTATTTATCAGAATTTTCTAGGATTACAGAAGAAGCATTATATCTAATGTTATTATTATGAGATTTTATTAGACTTACCTCATGATACTGTGGGGATAGGTAAGTCCAATGAACTCCAATGAAAGTTTTCAATGAATTTCCCGAGAGAAGCCGGAAAGCTGAAGTTCACATGGAAATTCACTCTTCTGACTACAGACATGATCACGTCTTCTTTAAAGTCTTCAATTGCTTGGATGAGACTTCTTTATTTGTTAAAAGCAATTTCATCAGTTGATTGTAGGTGTAATCAGTCACAGATGCAATCACCTTACTGATGATTTATATCCATGAATTATTCACACAGTAACAATCAGACCAGTTATTGCTTGACCAAACAACTGGACACCATAATCTGGCCAAATTGAAACATGAACTCAACCACTGCAATCACTTATTGCTAGAAGGCAATAGGGTTCAGCATCAATTTTATTTCTACTTTTAATTGATGTCTATGCTGAGAAAACTTCACCATATTGAAAAACATGGAGTAGAAACTGTTGGAAATTATGTTGTCATGGTAATGTCACTCAACTTTCAATTCCATCCAAGTTATGTGCCAATTTCTCACATGATTATTTTCAAAAACATTTTAAAGAATGCATGAAAATAAGTTAATTTGCTTTCCCATTTTGCTGGAAGCTTAAAATTAGGAAATGACCTGTTTTTCAAAGGGATAATCAGTGTGGTAATTTGCAAACATGGCCCCAATTCTCCACTCTTCTCTGTATTCCCGACCTTTGCTATTGTGGCTTTGCAGCTTTCCACATGAAGTAGTGGACTTTATTTCTCTACTCCTTGAAGGTAGGCTGATTTGCAAATTGCTTTGCTTAATAGAAGATGACAGTGTGCCAATTCCAAACATTTGAGAAGCCTTATACATTAAGCACAGTCTTTACTAATCATGTAAACTTGTCATGTGAACAAACATTGAATAAACTGATAGAAAATGAGAGACTCATAGCCCATTCTCACTTACTCTACATCATACCAGCTGACAACTAGCCAACCACACTTGAGAGTAAGGCTATCTTAACTGCCAACTGATCTCATTTATATGAGCAAGCCAAGCCAAGATCAGCCAAGACTGGACAAAAGATTAGCAAAATTAACCAGATGATTCTTGCACGAGTGAGAAATAGTAAGTGGTGGTTGTTTTAGCAAATGTATTTAGGCTTGCTTTGCAGTCATTGGAGTCAATCACTTTCTCAGTTTTTGGAAAGGTTAACAAAAGAGTTTTCTAAGGTTTATCCTATGACAGTTAAGGTCATCTGTTATTTTTCCAATTTGAGGCAATTTGCTTAAATAATGGAATAAAAATCAAATAGGAAATATTGTTGACTTTATTGAACCTTGCAAATATAACATTTTATTAAAATTGTATTATTTTATTGCTTAAATTACATTTTGATCAAAAGCACAGGGTTTCACATTTAGATTATTTAATTTACATGTAATTATCATGAAATCAGTTCCACTCAAATTTCCTTTTAATTTGAACCAATCTTTAAAAATACCTCAAAGTTTCTTAAAACTAAAATAAAAAGACAAGTCAGCTTTGGTGTGAGTGGGTTTACTAGATGATGTGAGCCATCAGTGCAAGCACTGATTTTCAGAGATGTTCTCATAGTTTTACTCTTATGGTACTCTCTTCTTCAGAGTGATACATCCTGGGACAATTGTTTCGGGGTACACTAAGAAAAAAGAAAGGATGTTAAATATTATCACTTTACTATATATGTGATTTCAAAACATTACCACGTAAGCTAAAATATATGTCTAAGGTCATTAATTTCCATGGAAAGCATCTTAATGCTTTTTTTTTTTTTTTCTGGCTGCTAATACAAAGAGCATGCAATGCGTTGGCTTAAATAACAGGAATTTATTGGCTCATGGTTTTGAAGCAAGGAGAAGTTAAAAAAATCGAGACATGAGCAATACAATGACCTATCAGTAAAGACTGAGGCAAACTGGGGCTGACTGCAATCAGTGCTTGGTTCTTGTATTTGCTGTTGGGTTTCTCTTCTGTGTCCAATTTTCTTTGCTTATAAGGATTTTAGCCATATTGGATTAGGGTCTACCCTCATTCAGATTGGCCACACTTTAACTAATAAAAGCTTCAAGATCCTATTTACAAATGGGTTCAAACTCACAGAGCCAGGGGTTGGGACCTAAACATGCCTTTTGCTGGGGACATGATTCAATCCCTAATAGAAAGAAAGATGACAAAGCCAGGAAGAAACAAGAAGTCATACCATGACTTTAAGGTACTTTGATTAAAGAAGATATCTGGATAATACTATTCAAGTTGTCATTTTGTTTTGAGTTTGGAAGGTTATTTTCATTTTGTTTGTATTTCTCATAGGGCAATTCATCATAGTAGTTTGTAAATGGATAGGAGGAATATTTTCATTTTCTGAAGTGAGAACAGAGTAATTGTAAAAGGTTCTCAATGGGAAAGGAGAAAATAAGTGCCCCTCAGCCTTAGAGCATTCTCAGATTAATTTTAGAAAAACACATATAATTGTTAAAACTTGAACATAGATTCAACTATAATGAATTATACCCATAAAATTCTTAAACTGTTTGGAATATCCATATCATTGGAGTCAGTCAGTGTTTTCAAGCAAGAATTCTATGTGAATGTATCTTTGACTGCCTGTAAATCAGCTGTAGAATGGGGGAAATACTTTGTTGTGTTGGTTTCTAGTCCAGATTCTCTTCCACCCAGAATGATTGAACTGTTTCTTATATAGTTGTGTATGTACAAAGTAGGGTCAGGAGCATTTGCTTTTTTCAAGGATGTGAAGGCACCTTCTTCTGATTAAGAAAATGCTACTGCCATTCCCCACTCTATCCCATAAACACTTTGTTTTGTGAAAATTCAGGAAAGATTGCATACTCCTCTTTAAAAAATGGATATAAAATATTTGCCTTTCAAAGTTATTGAGAATCAAATATACAAAACAACTTAAGTATGGATTTATATCATTCTGTCTCAAAATTTTTAAAGATTTATTTATTTATTTATCCCCCCCCCCACCTTTTTTTGTGCTCACTGTCTGCTCTCTGTGTTCTTCTGTGTCTGCTTGTCTTCTCTTTAGGCAGCATCGGGAACCAATCCTGAGACCTTCTGGAGTGGGGGAGAGACAATCTCCTGTGCCACCTCAGCTCCCTGGTCTGCTTCATCTCTTGTTGTCTCTCCTCTGTGTCTCTTTTTGTTGCATCATCTTGCTGTGCCAGCTCTCCATGTGGGCCAGCACACCTGCATGGGCCAGTTCTCTGCTCGTGCAAGTTCACCTTTCACAAGGAGGCTCTGGGGGTTGAACCCTGGACCTCCTATATGGTAGATGGGACCCCAATTGCTTGAGCCACATCCACTTCCCGCAATACCTTTTAACTTGCAATGTTATCACAGTCACTCTTCAGGCCACTAAAAATTCTTCAAAATTATCATTTTAATACCTACATAGTATTCCATCATGTATTTGTGCTATAGTTTTGAACATTTCCTTCTTGTTTAACATTCTAAGTATTGATATAATAAATAATATTTCAGTGCACCAGTAAGATATTTGGTAATGATTCCTATTTACAACTTTAATCAGTTCTTGCAATAGATTGGAAGAAGTGAAATTAATTTGTCAAAAATATCTTTTTAAGGCTTCAAGCTCATAGTTACAAGAAGGTTCATAATTACAAGATATTTAAGAATATTCATTGGGAAGCAGACGTGGCTCAAGTGGTTGGGCTCCTGTTCACCATATGGGAGGCCCCGGGTTCGATTCCTAAGGACTCATGATGAAGGCTAAGCCAGATGTGCAGTGTGGTGAGCTGACAGCCCGCGTGACGCTGTGAGCTGGTGTTGCAAGATGACACAACAAAGGAAGACAGGCAGACTCAGAGAGATGCACAACAAATGAATACAGTGAGCACAAGTGGCAAAGGGTGGGGGGATAAATAAATAAATAATAAAATAAATCCTAAAAAGAAAGAGTATCAAAATTGTTTTCTACATCTATAGATATCAAAATGAATACTTCTGGGTTAACAATCATAAAGATAAATTTATCCCACCACATCAATGGAAAACTCAGAAGATATTATATATTGTAAACCTTATGTTCTAAGATTCCAGGTATGGATAATTGAGTGCAGGAAGTGTGTGTAGGAAAATGGATTTGAAACCATGGAACAATAAAGCTAATTAAATAATAATTTAACTTCTTTCTAGTGATTCAATGTCAATTCCTAAAGAGCAGAATATGAGTTTAGAGAATCATATAGGATTCTGTAGATGTTAATAATTTTAATGCTTCTTTTTATCTGTGAACTAAACTGTGAGACTTATTCATAAGTAATACAATTTCTGAATTCCTCATAAAATAAAGCAATGCCTTATATCTTATTGCCTAAATTTACTTTTAAAATAATTTCCCTATCTGTTAGGAGAGAGTAAATACTCTATTTTGGATCATCTAATGGATAATGACTTTTAGAATAGTTTTTTTTTTCCTATTTATTCAACCCCCAAAAGGAGGACATGGGCAAGGGAAACTGCAGCTCTGTGTCAGAGTTCATTCTCGTAGGATTGTCAGACCTCTCTGAGCTGAGCATCTTCCTCTTCCTGGTGTTCCTTCCAATCTATGGAGTCACAGTAATAGGCAAACTGGGCATGATCTGAGTGATCCAGGCCAGCTCTCAGCTGCACAACCCCATGTACCTTTTCCTGAACCACTTGTTCTTTGTGGATTTCTGCTACTCCATGATAATTTTGCCAAAAATGCTGTCCAATAACTTAGACAAGGTAAAGCCAATTTCCTTCCTAAGATTCACTGTACATTTCTACTTGTTTTGCACATGTAAGACCAAAGATGTCATCCTGCTGGCCAGGACAGCCAATGACTGCTTTATGGCCATCTGTTACCCACTGCTGTACATGGTGGTTATGTCCCAGAAGCTCTATTTGGGACTGGTGTCTGCCTGCTTTCTCTGTGGAACAGTGTCTTTTCTTATTCACACTTGTTTATCTCTTGAGATTCCATCAAATAGATCAAATATGATTAACTACTTCTTCTGTGATTTACCCCTTATTTTATCTCTTGCCTGCTCTGACATGTCTTTGAATTAACTGCTGGGATTTATTGTGGCCATTTTCTATGAGATCGTCACTATCATGGTCATCCTCTTTGTTTATTCTCATCACCATCCTAGGGATGTGCTCTGCAGAAGGAAGGTGCAAAGCCTTTTCCAGCTGTGCCTCACATCTCACGGCCATCATGGTATTCCATGGAACACTCCTTTTCATTTACTGCAGTTCTCACTACAATCTGGGAACTGATAAAGTGGACACGGTGTTCTATACTGTGGTGATTCTCATGCTGAACTCCCTGATCTACAGCCTAAGGAACAAAGATGTGAAAGCAGCTCTCAGGAAAACAGTAGGCTCCAAAATATCTTTTAAGAAACTACTTTTTTGTTTATTTGTTTGTTTGTTTTTTAAAGAAAAACAGGATTAAGGTTTCCAAAGTGGAGGGTAGTGGAGGGGTGAGTAGGTAAGAGTTGCATTGCTACAGTGGAAAGAATCGTAAGCAGATAGGTAGTTAGGAATGTGTCTTCTTGATTCACATATTTTTGTGACTTTTCAATTTCCAAGAGTAGGATTGAGCCAAATTTAAAATGTTCATCCACATTTTGTTTTTCTTCAATCTGTTTTGTTTTTACTGTGTATGGGAAATGACACTTCTAAGACTCTTGCATTTAGTTTTCTATAAAACCTTCACTAATTTTGCAAATAATTCTTTAGAATTACAATTTATTTCTATAATCATCAAGGAACCTATGATTTTTTTGAAAATTGTATTTCTGTTATTCACAAGTTATATGTTTGTAATCATTTGTATAGCCACTATTATTACTGGCTGCATTTGTGACTCTCTTCTTACATTATCTTTTTCTTAGTTAGCCTATATTCTATCTATAAGGATCAAATTTTTCCTGCATATAAGTGGACTTCCATACATTTGTTCATGTATTTTGCATGTGTCTTTGTTCTTGCTGAAATGCCCTTTCTTCACCCTTTCCATCCATGGCTAGACCACAACATTCTGGTCATTCAAAATTAATATGCATTAAATGATACTTTAATTATGTTTCCATTTTTTTTCATCATTCTCTACATTACAATTACTTTTTAAAAGAAGATCTCTCCTTCTATTAATAATGATGTGAGAAAAGCAATAAGCTTGGGTACATGAAATATTGGATTGCTGTTTGACCAAGATTTTTTATATTTGGCAAATAATTTAAGCTCTCCAGTTCTCAGGCCCTTGATGTTTAAATATTAGATAATACTGGCAACCTCACAGCATAAATTGGGAATAAATTATGACAACATATTTGGCATATGACAACTCAGCAGACCATAAGAGGTTTTTACTTAATGTCTATGTAATTGAAGTCTTGAGCCCTGGGGTTATTTTTTTCTCTTTGATTATTAATAGCATATTATAGTTTCTCTTCATTTTTTAATTAAATGGATGAATGAATAAATACTGATGAATAAATTGTATACATATCACACTTAATGTCAAAAATTGTGAGTTGGTTCAAAATTATCCCACATTGTCATAAGTATTATATTATTTAGGAGCCATCCACAAAAACAAATCCCTAGAAGGATTTAATACATGAAATTTTAGGTATTTGAAGGCTGAAAGAGCACAAAGGGGATACTGTGTATTAATTTACTAATTATAACTGCAGGAAACAGCTATTATACTTTATCTTGGGAGACACTCAGCTGTGTTAAGTCCTTGAGGAAGGGTCTTGGCTTTCAGGATGTCTGAGCCTCTGAGGATGACTTAGGCCTCAGCAGTGTTCAGATCTCTGGTGGCATGTCCCAACAGAGTCAACACTAAGTCTGCTGCTCCAAACTCTGAAGAGAGTGGTGAAATGATGAGAAGCTGTTAGCCACACCAAATGTCTATTTCTGTTGGAGTCACATAGACAGTATTTCAAAAACAAGTAGAAATCCCCTTCTCCACTCCTGTCCACATCTTTTTAATCCTCCATTTTTTCCATCCCCCTCGGCCTCCAGTCCCTCCACTTAGCAGAAACTAAAGTGAAGACAGCTGACAACAACGTCTGGGATGTTCATTGTGTATACACCCAAGGGGCATCATCACAGCCTAAAGAGTGGAAAGGAAGATATGGAGATGAGACAAAGGCAAAAAATGCAACTTCTGAGGGACTTGCAATCTACAATGCAAAGAAGAGATTAAAAAAAAAAATTTTTAAAGGAGCTTTAGATTACATAAATGATACACAAAAAATATAAGGGATTTCCATATGCCCCACTCTCTCCCCCTCCCACACTTTCCCACATTAACAGCATCCTTCATTAGTGTGCTGCATTTGTTACAATTGATGAAAACTTATTGAAGCAAAAGTACTAAACATAGACTAGATTTATTATATTTAATATAATATTTACATTAAATAAATTATATTTACATTATAATTTATATGCTGTCCTGCACAATTATGTAGGTTATAACAAAATTTACAATATAAATATAAGTCCCTGGGAAATATATTTAATGAGTATAGTGCTAATTATACATTCAAATAAAAGGCGCAGAAGAGCCATGTGTAGAGAACTTGTAAATGAGTCTAACTCTGTTACACTGGGGAGCATAAATTCCAAAGTAAGGCCCACTGGCAGGGTTCCCGAATTCCTGAGCTGTCTGCCCTACTTATAATTTCTGGATGTCTCTAGAGCCCTCAGGAGTCCCGCTATTTGAGGCATTATTAACTGTGGCAGTGAATGAAATCCTGCTAAGACTTTCATAAGTGTAAGCTCTGGAATGAACTCTGGACTCACTTTGAAATCTCTTATACCCCAAAAAACCTCATTTGTATTTGCCTTTTCCCCCTTTTGGTCAAGGTCTTTTTCCAGATGCATTGCTCATTTGTGCTTGGTAATAATCCCTCAGTGCCAGGGAGGCTCATCTCCAGGAGTCCTGTCTGATGCCAGGGGCAGGTAGTGCATTTATATGCTGAGTTTGCCTTAGAGAAGGCCACATTTGAGCAACAAGAAGGCTTTCATGAGGTAAGTCTTAGGCAGTATATAGTACTAAGTTTAGTTTCAATTTCGCAACAAAAGGTTCATAAGTACTATCATCAGTATCAAGGGCCTGGTGTAATGGTCTGTCTTCCTTCACAAGGCACTGCCCTTGCACTTGGGGGATGTTGCTGTTATATTAGAGATTGTAGCAGAACTCCCCAGGATGGGAATTCAATATTGTTTCAGTTATTGTGTGGATCTCCACCCAAAGAGAAAATGCCCCATGAACACTTGAGCATATTCATATGCCTTAGGGTCATGCCCCAGGTAAACCCCTTCCTATGCATCCCCCCATCACTCACACCCCGCAGCAGTGATCCTCTCCTGCCACTATTGTGACAGTTCTGTGATCCAAAACCTCTCTATAAATGAAGCCAACAAAATAACCAAATAAAATTAATAAGAAAATGAAATAATTTAAAAAATAACCAATGAAATTCTAAACTTTTTAAAAAATTTGATATAATAAAATTTTTTTAAAACATTGTATGTTTCATCATTGTAATATTAAATGATTTCACTTATATGAATTAAGCAAATTGAGCAGACTCACAGAGCTAGAGTCTGGAAGATAGGTTTACAGGAGACCAAAAGGGAGTAGTAGATTGTGAGCTGATGCTCATATGGGCAAAATCTATGATAAAGTAGAAGGATGTAGTTGTGCAGTAGATGAGTGTGACTGTGGTGCAGTGATGTGACTGGGTTTGATGGTGCTGGTCTGTCATGGGGAGTAGGGTGGAGGAGTTGGGTTGGACTATCCATGGAACTGGGTGGAGTGTCAGAGAAAGGAGCAGGTGATTGCTGAGGATTCAGGTCTGTGGTTAAAAGTACAATATTGGGAATGTTCTTTTGGTAAATATGGCAGGGGAGGGTTACTGGTGTAAGTTGTTGGATGTAGGAGGTATATGGGACAGGGCACAACTGGGACAGGTTTCTATGGAATATGTAAGTGTTCATCAGAAGAAAATATAAAACTCCCAATCTGGGGAGTCCTGCTATATCCTCAATTAGAGGGAAAAAAATCCCTTGAGAATGATAGGGAGTGCCTAATGTAAGAAAACAGACCAATATATCAAGCCCTCAATATTATTGCAAGTAACTATGAATCTTATTCTTCAAAACTTGAAACTTAGTGGTTACCATAGGCTCTGAGGGGAAGGGGAGGGAAGAATAGAATCATGCCATGTAGGGCATTTTTAGGTCATTAGAATTGTTCAGCATTATCTTGAAATAACTGATACAGTCCACTTCAAATTTCAACACTTAAAAAAATGTACAATCCAAAACTGTAAACCATAATATTAACCATTGACCATGGTTAGTAACAATGCTAAAATATTTTTACATCAATTGTAACAAATGTACCATTCATATGTAAAATAGTATTAATAAGGGAGATGGGAAAGAGGGGAAGGTGTTGGGTATATGGGAATCCCCTATACTCTTTTTTTTTTTAAAGATTTATTTATTTATTTATTTATCCCCCACTTGCTGCTTGTGTTCGCTGTGTCCATTCGCTGTGTGTTCTTTCCGTGTCTGCTTATCTCCCCCTTGCTGTGAGGTCTGCATCAGCCTACTGCGCCACGCGGGCTGGCCTGCTCTCACAAGGAGGGCCCCGGGTTCCCACATGGTAAACGGGGGGCTCCATTGATTGAGCCACACCCGCCTCCTGTTGTGAGGTCTTGCTGCATCAGCCCACCGCACCGCGCGGATCGGCCTGCCCTCACAAGGAGGCCCCGGGAAGTGGCCTGCCCTCACAAGGAGGCCCCGGGAAGCAAACCCGAGGCCTCCCATATGGTAAACGGGAGCTCTCTCAATTGAGCCACACCTGCTTCCTCCCCTATACTCTTTATGTGACTTTTCTGTATTCTCAAGCTTCTTTGAAGATAAAGTGAGAAAAATAATACACTAGGGGAAATATAGAAGAGATTCTTTTAACCTCTTCTTTTCTCATTTAGAGTTAATAAATCTCTCTAGAACTGAATACTTAAGTAAGCATCAAGAATTTTCAGTCTTTACTGCAATATATCAATCACAGATGCAATTGATACTTTTTAACATTTGTAAACCAAAAATGATGGTGGTGGTGGTCGGTCGTAACTCATTAAGATTGAGTAACTGAAGTTCCATGTTTCCATTTCTAATAATAAATCCAATGCTTTCCCACAATTTCTATATAATAATTAGCCTTATGTGTTTCTTGGCTGTATATAGTCAAACTCAATAAAATGAAGCTCTGCTGGGCAACTTGTTTCAAAATGAATTTTTCTTATCTTTAAAATGTTCTCTTAGAAGTTGGTGACTTTGGTAATATGATAGAATTGAAAAGATGATTCAGAATTAAGAAGAAGTGCATGAAAGACATACATGACTTCACCACAAAGATATCTGTCTCTTTTAAATTTACATTTTCATTTCCTTTCTGCTGTTAAATAAAGTAATATATACAAATTGCATGAATCATCAAGAAAAATATATAAACATTTTGACTACAATAATATATTTAGGACATAATAGGGCTTCAGAAAATATTCTAATGCTTATGTTATCCAAAAGAATAGATCCCTTTATTGTCAACGTGAAAATTAGGCATAGGAAAAAAAAAAGAAAGAAATTTCGCAAATAGTTTGTGAGATATTTGTTCAAGCACTTTGCCATAATTCCACTCAGTATTAATATTTTCATAATGAATTGCAAGATATTTTATATTTTAAGAACACTGACTCCTAAGAATTATCTTAGAAAAATTATCACATTTTAGTAAATATCATTTAATGTTATATGTTGGACATGCTTTTTTATGGATAGTTTAATTTTTATGTATTTATATTCATTTTTTACAATTTAAAGAATAAATCAGTCAAAATGAAATTATGCCATTTTCTACAGTTTATCTTGAATTTCTATGATTTTTAAACTTAACATAATGCCTTAAACTTACTGGTTTTTATGTCATTTTGTATATGTTTTCTGAATAAATGATTGCTTACAAATATTAGTCTAACACCTCTTCCCAAAAGATAGTCATTTTTACAACACTGTTTATTGAGAAAACTTTTGTTCTCTAATGGTTTTTAATATATTCCTTAAAATATATAACATCCTTAAATAAATTATGTTCTCAGTATTTTTCTTTCCCCCAGGGCCTTGATAATACCGTAAAGTCTCTACCTTATTTTATTTAATAAAATGAGTAGATACATGATTTTAAAATGCCATTTAACACTCAATGTACAAAATTTTCTCTTATAGAGACATGAAATATATTGGTATTATGCAAGGCAATAAAATATACCTTCTCTCTTCCATTAGTCATTACTATATTATTACATGAATAGAACTATATTGTGACTCTAGCTGGGTACAATACTCTCAGTGGGAGAAGGCCATTCACAAACTAGAAACAGATTAAACATCACCGTGAATTGGGACACACTGGGGGATTACTTGCAAATGTTTTTCCATAAAAGTTCCTCTTATTTAGTATGCAATATTTCAATATGTGTTCATTGATTGTAACAAATGTACCACACTAATGACGGATGTTGTCGATGTGGGAAAGTATGGAGGGGAAGGGAGTAGGGCATATGGGAATCCCTTATATCTTTTATGTAACATTTATATAATCTAAAGCTGCTTTAAATTTTTTTTAAATATTTAAGAAAAAGAAAAAGAAAATCAATAACCACCAAAAATGATATTTAGGCATCAAAAACTGACTCAAATGTTTCAATACAACATTTTTTTAAGAACTGAAGAAAGAGACTGAAGGGTTAAAATAATCCACATTCTGAAGTTTTCTTCTAATACAACTAGTTTTTAATTCTTTGGTATCACTTTAATGCTATTTGTACTATAATCAGAACAATCTTTACAAAGGTAAGAGTTAGAGGTAGTTCAGGATGTTTTAAGTCTCATACAAACTGCAATTTAAACTCTTAGAGTCAATATAAACAACCCTCATCTTACCGCACTTTGCTTTATTGTGCTTTGCAGATATTGCATGATTTTACAAATTGAAAGTTGGTGGCAACCTTGCTCTAAGGAAGTCTAGCTGCACCATTTCTCCAACAGCATGTGCTCATACGGTGTCTCTGTTTCACAGTTGAATTGTTATGACCATAGTTATTGTAAACATAATGTTATTTAGTACTTAATAGACTATTATATAGCATGAACATAACATTTATGTGCACTGGGAAACCAAAAATGTTATATTACTCACTTGTTTGTGATTTCTTTATGGAGGTGGTCTGTAATTGAACCCACAATATCCCCAGGGTATGGCTATAACATCAATATAATATTTTATTTGTTTATTTTCATGTTTTGTTCAATAAGGGATAACATTTAGCTGAGTAATATACAAAACAAAGAACAACATTAACAAAACTATGGATTCTATTGCAAGTTTTGCCTGTGTCTGATTTTAGACAAATCCACCTGAACTCTGTGGTCACAATTTCATCAATCACACTTATTTTAAAAGACACAACATTGGAAAGAATAAATTTCAATTCATTCTCAAATTAGTCCTTAGCAAAGTCATTAGTATCCTACTTCGATAGATGGGGACACTGTGTCCAAGTGCCAGGACCACTATCTCTGAGATGTTTCTTACTGTGCACTTTTCTTCTTTATGTCCATTCCTATTTCATGGTTAATGTCTTATAAGTTTCACCATTATTAAACAATCCAAAAAAATAAACTGTGTGAAACTATGATATAATATTTTTTTGATTCTTAATTGTAAAATATATCCAATTTCCAGGATGTTATGGATGAAAATATAACTTGAAATCAATGAATTATGGTATGTATTCAGATCTGTCAGGAAGAAGAAATATTGAGTCCATATTTTATTATACATTTAAATTTGAATTTTAATAGCTCTTACAAGATATGAATGCTTTTCAAGTCAGGATTCTTTGACTCTTACTCTAAAAATGGAAGGCCTGTATAGGAAGGAAGATCAGAAAACTGGAAGATAAGACTGAAGACCCAGCTCAGCTGCAGCAATTAATATATGGGCTTGAACAATTCAAGTTCTTACTCCTAGTGTGAACAGCATTATAGCTATCTCTACTTTTTCAAATGAGAAAAATGAGGCTGAGGGTTCTGTTTCAACAACACTTATTAACATGCATTCATGTGAGGCAGGTCATGATAGGGGACTGGGAAAGGGGAGTGGGGCAGACAGCACAACATCTCAGGGGCAACCAAAAGCACTGCAGGGAGCCAGACCTGAGCTATTGTGGGCAGCCAAACCTGAGCTATTATGTGTAAAGCTCAGAAAATAAGTGATAGCATCTGCTTCTGCCCAATCAAAAGGGCACAGAACACACTAGTCCTAACCCTTTCCTTACCAAATAAAGACACAAGGCAAGAAGACCCTCCATTTCCTCCCTACTTAAACCTGGGCTCCAGGTCACCAGATGTGCCTCTTCACTAGTAAGAGCATCTTCACTCATGTCCTGAGTGTGTACTTTCACTTTTTCACTTTGCAATAAATTCTCTGCTTCCTTGATTAATTCACAGCAAGTCATTGAATTCTTTCTTGCTACATGGCCACGAACCTGGAAAATAGCTCCAGCAACACTTAGATAGACGTAGAAATGGGTGAGGAGACTTCTCAGGTGAAATAGAAATAGTTTGTGATCTCCAGAACCCACACTCTATTTGGAGAGAAGGCCACATAAATCTATAAACAGATAAGTACAACACATTATGCTCTGAGAAATAAGTAAAGAATGGATAACGAACAGAAATCATGACTATCAAAGAGTTTGGATTTGGTCCAGAGGAGTTAGATAAGGTTTCCTATAATGGTTCACGTCTCAGCAGTTTTTGATGGATGAAATCACTGAGCTTGATGAAACAATGCCCAAATGTGCAGATACATATAACAGGGCATTGAATTATGTACCCCACCAAGGACATGTTCAAGTGTTAATGTACATTCTCATGGCTATGTACCCACTTTTAAATAGAATCTTTGAATATGTTAAGGTATGTCAGGCTGCGTACTTGTTTATGAATAGGATTTCCAAAGATACTATTTAGGGTAGCCAAACTTTATAAGGGGGAGGGAAACTTAATCCTTATAACTGGAAATATTTTAAGTAGAAGAAAATTGAGGCTAGAGAAGTCAGAAGGAGAGATCTCTATGTGATGGAGGATTGCTGTCACTAGAACTCTAGGAGAAAGTGTGGCCTGTTGATGCCTTGATGTTGGACTTATATCCTTCAAAATGATGTGCTTTATTTTCTTAGCTACAAAAACAAATAACATAAGTAGGTTGGCTTAAATAATGGGGACTAGTGGCTCACTGTTTTGAGGCTAGAGGAAGTCTAAAATTGAGGCATTAGCAAGGATATGCTTTCTCCTTAAAGACTGTAACTTTTGGGAGTGACTGGCTGCAAATGTGAGTCCTTATATTTTCTATCACATGACAATGCTCATGGTAATGTCTTCTTTCTCTTCTGGGTTCCACTGACCTTCAGCTTCTGACTGTTCTCTGTGGCTTTCTCTCTTTGTGTCTGAATTTCATTCTGCTTACAAAGGACTCCAGTAACCTGGATTAAAGTCTGATAGGGTTCAATTGAGCCACAGCTTTTCTGAAGTATCACCTTGAATAGATCTTATTTATACTGAGTTCACATCCACCAGAATGTGCACCAAGACCAAGGACATGTCCAAACAGGGGCATAAAATTCAATCTATCACACTGTGAGAAATAAACTCTTGTTGTATATGTGTATGTGCTCTACACAGATGTCATGTCACAGAAACTCTGTTCCATTCTGGTGATTTGATCATAGGCATGGGAGGCAGCACATTCTTTGAGACTCACATGCTCTGCTTTCAAATGATCTTCTCATGTTTTTGACACAATAAATCACTTCTATGTGCTCTCCTCACTGTATCCTCTCTACTGTTCTGATATTTATCTCAACCAGTTGCTGCTATTCACTTTGCCACCTTTAATGAGGTGGACACACTATGCATCTCCTCTTATGTGTTTATCACTGCTACCATCCTGTAGAAGCATTCAGCCAATTGGTGCCACAAAGTCCGCTCCACCTGTGCCTCACACCTGACTGCCATCACCATATTCCATCACACATTCCTCTTCCTCTGATGTGTGCCCAACCCCAAAGTATCCAGCTCAAAGTGGCCTCTGTGTTTACACATTGGTAGTCCTTATGTTGAGTCCTCTAATCTACAGTCTGAGAAACAGAGATGTCAACAACACAGAATAATAGTATGCAGGATTATTTTCCATATGGAATCTATACATCTGCAAATTTGTTTTTCAGTTTTCACATAGCCTTTCTTGGAACTTAACCATTTCAATCACTTATTGCCAGAAGACAAAAGGACTCAATACGAATTTTTTTTTTACTTTTAAATTGATGAAAATTCTGAGAAAATGTCACCATATTAAACATAAACAAGTTTAGCCTGAAGAGTATAAATTACTAAGAGGTAGCATGAGTGCTGAGAAGGGTAGCTGATGATTAATGTATATAGAATTTTTAATAAGGTTGATTGTGAATGTGTGGAAATGAATAGAGTAGATGGTAAAACATTATAGCAAGTATAACTAACATTGCTGATGTATAAAGGTGACAGTGGCTAAAGGGGCAGTCTGGGGATATAAATGTAAATTTAAAAAATGATAGAGGATAATCTGTAGACTGAGTAACATGGTGAAATGGTGGTAGATGAAGATTGTGATTAATAGTACAAATGCAAGAATTCTTTCCTGTGAACTAGAACAAATGTACCTCAATAATACAAGGAATTTAGAATATGATACATGAGGAAAGTATAACTGATGTAACTTATGGTCTATAGTTATCAGTAATATTGAAAATTTTTGCAGCAATGGCAAAGATGGTACTATATCAAAGCGAAGGTTCAACAACAGGGGAGTATGTTGGGGTATGGAATTTTTCCTCTTGGAGCTATGAAAACTCTCTAAATTTGACTGGGGTGGTACCAGCACAACTCTATAGTGAAACTGAGAGTAAATGAGTGAACATACAAGGCATGGAAATATATAACACAGTGAAACCTATGGTGGACGATGGATTGTGGTTAACTGCAAAAATATGAGAATGTTCTCTCATGACCTATAATAAAATACAATACTAATACATGGTGTTAATAATAGGATTGTTAGCAAGAAAAATACACCAAATGTAAATTATGGACTATAGTTAACAGCAATATTTTTTTAAATTAATGAAGTATATCATTCATACATGAACATACAAAAACAATAAGTGTATTGTAATAGTTGTGAACTTACAAAACAAACATATGTAACATCATACAGGACTCTCATACCTCACCCTACCACCAATACCTTGCATTGTTGTGAAACATTTTTACCTAATGATTAAAGAGCATTCTCAAAATATTACTACTAACCAAAGTATTTTCCCCAACTCTCCCTATTATTATTATTATTTTATATCATTTATACATGAAAATACATAAACAATAAGTGTACAGTAAAAGTTGTGAACTTACAAAGCAAACATTCATAACATCATATAGGGATTCCATACATCAACCCTCCACCAACACCTTGCATTATCGTGAGACATTTGTTATAAATTATAAAAGATTATTTTCAAAATCTTGCTACTAATTATAGTCCTTATCTTACATTTGGTGTATTTTTCCCCCAATCCACACTATTATTATTTTTTTATATATATTTTTATGACAGAAGTTGTAAACTGACAAAACATTCATGCACATGTGCAGAATTCCCAAACAACACCCCACTTTCAGCACACCACACCATGGTGAAATATTTGTTACAGATTATGAGATAATACCATCTGATTTTTTCAGTTCAACAGCACACTTTTTCCACACTCTCCCATTATTGCATCTTTCGCATAGATGCAAGAATATTACATTATTACTGTTAACCACACTCCATAGGTCATTCCAGTTTTATTTTTCCCATGCTTCTCCACATTCCCACCATCCTGCAATACTGATATACATCTGCTCTAGCTCACAAAGGAAACTCTTGCATCTGTACCATCAACCAATCTTCTCACTCACCTCTGGGTTTACTCTGCTATTCCTCTTTCCTTCTATTGCTATGGATATCCAATTTTCTCAGCACCATTTGTTGAATGGAAAGTTCTGTCTGAGCTGAGTGGATTTGACAGGCTAGTCAAAAGTCACTTGACAATAGATGTGAGGATCCATTTTTTAACCATCAGTTCAGTTCCATTGGTCTATGTGTCTGTCTTTATGCCAGTCCCATGAAGTTTTTACCACTGCTTTTCCTTTTTAAGATGTTTCTTGCTGCTCAGAATTCCTTACCCTTCTAAATAAATTTGAAAATCATGTTTTCCATTTATTTAAAAAAATGCACTTCTTGTCTCCTGGATCCCCCAAACAAGTTCTCTAGATAGCTCTGGGTGATCACCAATTTCCCCATAGTAAGAGCTGATTCCAGGAACTCTTATCTCTGGCACCATCTTGCTGGTTGTCCTATAGTTAGCAGTAAAATTTTGAAGATGTTCTTTTCAACATTTGTAACAAATGTTCCACAATAATGTAAGATGTTGATAGTGCGAGGATGTACGGGACTCCTGTGTGCTATGCATGACTGTTATTTAAACTCACATCTTCTCTAAGAAAATGGGGGGTTATGGCAACATTGCATATTTTATTCTTAGAAAAATGCTATATACCAGAGAAACAACCAAATTTCCTTGTCAGGTATACTGTTGTACTTTGGGGCTTCTCTGAGAGTACATGAGAAGAACTTTACATGAGAAAACAGGCAAGTATATAATTCAAGTTCTACCTGTCAATTAATATAACCCTGGTCAGAAGGTAAAGATGGGATATGGTCAGGTGTCCTGACAGACAGAGTCTTTTGAACATCTTGAAAGATAAAAAGCTATATACTTATATGGAATATAAAAAGATATCCTGGTGGGGAGGCAAGATGGCATCAGATTAGGAGGGTACTCACTGATTAGCACTCTGGGGACAGCCAATTGTGGACGGGGTCCTGCCCAAGGGTCTGTGCTATGGGCATACGGAGCAAGAAGCTTAGGTCATCCAGCAGCAGGCAGATCAACGACGTGGAGTGATCGGTGGAGATTCATGAGTTTTGAGCCTGCCTGTGGTGGTTAACACAGATGGCTTAGCCCAACCCTCAGGGAAAATGGCTGGTTTGGGCCGTGAATCCTGCACTCGCGACCCCTGCTCCCGGTGTGAGGGAGCATACTCTGAGGGAGGGAGGGCTTTGACAGAAGGTGGAGAGGGGTTTAACTTCTGTGGATTTGCCTGCTTGGACCCTCTCATAGCTTTGGGGAGCAGATTAGCTGGCTTGAAACAGTGCGAGGCAGAGGGGAGAGGCGAATCTGCTGAGGAAACCTGCTTTACCCAGCAGCCCGCTGACACTGAGGCTTGGCCCCAGAGGGGGCAGAGTCTGCCAATTTTATTGCTCTGCAAGCATCAGAACTTCAGCTCCCCTGGGGAGGCCAGGAAGTGGGAAGGGCTTGATTAGTTTCCATGAGTATATTTAGGGTCCCCTCCATGAAGGGAGTTATCTAGCAGAGGACTTCATTTGGGTCCTTTATATCGAACCTCCCCCCCCCAAAAGACAGTCACTTTAAAAAATGAATTACTGTTCTTAATTTAGTTTAATACGAAAATCCACCTCAAAACCTGCAGATAGAACGCTGAAGGGAAATTGATAATTGCAAGCAGGCTGAGAGGATCCGCAAGGACCTAGAAGGAACACTTTCTCCTTAGCTTTGTTTGACTGATTCCTGATGTGGTTGTTTGGTTTTTCTCTATTTGTTGTCTCTTGCTTTTCTTTCCTCTTTCCTCCCCCCTTTCTGTTTTCCTTCATTTTTTTTTATTTAGGTGCTGCTAGCTTACCTCTTCTTTGCTGTGCTTCTCCTTCAGTGATTTTCCATTCTCTGCCTATATTGATATTGTATCCCAAGCTATCTCTTATCATTCCTTCATCTCTCTGCCTTCTGCTTTCTGTTGAGGTTCTTAGACACCATGCATTTTCATTAGCCCACAACTTAAGGGTGTCAATTTCTATTCTATATATTTTGTTTTCTTCTTTTTTAAAATTAATATTAGCTTTTTCCTTTTAGCCCTTTCTTTACTCTTTCTCTTCCTCCTCATCATTATAGCCTTCTACGTCATTATATATATATTGCTCTATTTGGTTTCCCAGTCTATTGTAGGTACTTCACTTTTTTCCCTATTACTCTGCATTGCCTACACAAGTTAAATATTCATTTCACTAAGTCCTATTTGGCCCCTCTTCTAACTTTGATCAAAATAACTATTACCCTTCTTCATTTCTCACATCTTTTGATTCCTCTGGCACTAACTTTTTGCTTTGAAGGCAACATAGAAAAAGCAAGGAAACAAAATAAGAAGAAAAAGTATCAAAGAGAAAACTTAACACACACGCAAAACCACAGATGAATAAAACTCTAAAGGGGAGAGAGAAGCTAATCAACTGAATAAACCCATCAAGATAAAATGATGACTAGAGGCCAATAAAAAATTACAAACCACACTGAGAAACAGGAAGACATGGACCACTCCAATGAACAAACTAAAAACCAGGAATATATTCAGAACATCGAACAACTAATCAAAGATTCCCAAACAAATATCATGAACTAACTTAATGAAGTGAAGGAAGAGATTAAGGATATAAAGAAGACACTGGGAGAACATACTGAAGAAATTGTAAACATACGCAAAAAGATAACAGATATGATGGTGATCAATGGCACAATCCAAGAAATCAAAAAGACACTGGATTCACATAACAGCAGATTTGAACAGGCAGAATAAAGAATTAATGATGTGGAATACAATACAGCTGAAATCAAACAGATAGTAGAACAGATAGACATAAAAATAGAAAAAGTCCAGCAGGACAACACAAAATGCACAAACATACGCATTATGGGCATCCCAGAAGGAGAAGAGAAGGGAAGGGAACAGAAGGAGTATTGAAGGAAATAATGGCTGAAAACTTCCCAACCCTATTGAGAGAGATGGATGTGCAGATCCAGGAAGCAAAGCGCACCCTAAGCAGTATAAATCCCAACAGGCCAACTCCAAGATATATACTTCTCAAAATGTCCAATGCTCAAGACAAAGAGAAAATACTCAAGGCAGCAAGAGAAAAGAGAACCATCACATACAAGGGAAGCACAATAAGATTAAGTGCTGATTTCTCATCTGAAACCATGGAGGAAAGAAGACAGTGGTATGACATAGTCAAAGTACTAAAAGAAAAAAACCTTCCAGCCAAAAATTCTCTATCCAGCAAAACAGGCATTCAAAAATGATGGAGATTTCAAAATATTCACAGATAAACAGATATTAAGAGAGTATGTCAATAAGAAACTGGCACTTCAAAAAATACTAAAGGAAGTTCTGGAACTAGAAAGGAAAAATCAAGGGAGAGAGAGTTGGAGGAGAGTTTAAAAACAACTAAAAAGACAAAAACAGAAACAAAACAACCTATAACATACATTAACCCAAAGAAAAAATGGCTGAAGTAAGAAATTCGCTGCGAGTAATAACACTGAATGTTAATGGATTAAATTCACCACTCAAGAGACACAGATTGGCAGAATGGATAAAGAAATATGATCCATCTGTATGCTGTCTACAAGAAACCCACCTTTGATACAGGGATCCAAGAAGGCTCAAAGTGAATGGCTGGAAAACAATTTTACAAGCTAACAATAGCCAAAAAAGGCCAGGAGTAGCTATTCTAATATCAGACAAAATAGACTTTAAATGCAAAACTATTGTAAGAGACAAAGGTGGACACTATATATTAGTAAAAGTGGTAATCTCTCAAGAAACAAGAACAATCACAAGCATTTATGCACCTAATCGGGATGCCTCAAAATACATGACGCAAACTCTGGAAAAGCATAGTGGAGAAATAAATGCTTCTACAATTTTAGCAAGGGACTTTAATACACCAATATGATCATTAGCCAGAACATCTGGACAGAGAATCAACATAGAAACAAAGACTCTCAACAATATATTAGAGGACCTGGACTTAATTGATATATACAGAACACTACACCCAAATACAGCAGGATTTACATTCTTCTCGAGTGCACATGGATCATATTCCAAGACAGACCACATGCTAGGGAGCTGAACAACTCTCAATGAATTCAGAAAGATTGAGATTATACAAAGTAATTTCTCTGATCACAATGGAATGAAATTGGAAATCAATAAGGACCAGAGAAACAGGTTAGGCACAAGAATATGGAAGTTAAATAACACACTCTTAGACAACAGTGGGTCAAGGAGGAATTCTTAAAAGAAATCAGTAACTACCTTGAAACTAATGAAAATGACAACACAATATATCAAAACCAATGGGATGCAGACAAAGCTGTATTGAGAGGGAAGTTCATAGCCATAAATACATATATTAAAAAAGAAGAAAGAGCTAAAATTGAAGACCTAAATGCACACTTGGAGGAATTGGAAAAACAACAACAAACTAAACCTAAAGGAAGTAGAAAGAAGGAAATTACAAAGATTAGAGCAGAACTAAACGAAATAGAGAATAAGAAAGCACTAGAAAAAATAAACAAAACCAAAAGCTGGTTCTTCGACTATATCAATAAAATTGACAAACCCTTAGCCAGACTAACAAAGAAAAAGAGAGAACAGATGCAAACACAAAAAATAAGGAATGAGAAAGGGGATATCACTACTGACCCCACTGAAATAAAGAGTATCATAAGAGGATACTTTGAAAAATTATATGCCAACAAGAATGATAATTTAGAGGAAATGGACAAGTTTCTTTAAATGCACAAACAGCCTACATTGATGAAAGAAGAAACTGATTAACTCAACAGTCCAATTACAGGTAAAGAGATAGACTCAGTCATCAAAAACGTCCCAGCTAAGAAGAGCCCAGGACCAGATGGCTTCACAGCTGAATTCTACCAAACATTCCGGGTAGAGCTAACAAGAATTCTAATTAAGGTCTTCCAAAAAATAGAAGTAGAAGGAATATTGCCTAACTCATTTTACAATGCCAATATTATCCTATACCAAAACCAAACAAAGATACCACTAGAAAGGAAAATTACAGACCAATTTCTCTAAGAACCTAGGTGCTAATATCCTCAACAAAATACTTGCTAATCGCATTCAGCAACATATCAAAGGATTATAAACCATGACCAAGTGGGTTTCATCCCCAGTATGCTTGGATCGTCCAATGTAAGGAAATCAATGAATGTAAGACAAGACATAAACATACTGAAAGAAAAAAAATGACATGATCATCTCTATAGATGTAGAAAAAGCATTCGACAAAATACAGCACACTATCCTGATAAAAACACTGCAAAAGATAGGAATAGAAGGAAACATTCTGAATATGATAAAGGGTATATATGAAAAACCCAAAGCTAACATCATCTCAAAGGTGAAATCCTAAAAGCCTTCCCTCTGAGATTGGGAACAAGTCAAGGATGCCCACTATCACCACTCCTATTTAACATTGTCTTAGAAGTACTTGCTCGAGCACTGAGGCAAGAAAAAGATATAAAAGGCATCCAGATTGGGAAAGAAGAAGTAAAAATTTCATTATTTGCAGATGACATGATCCTATACATAGAATGCCCTGAGAAATCTACAACAAAGCTTCTAGGACTTATAAAGGAGTTCAGTAATGTTGCAGACTATAAGATCAATGCTCAAAAATTGGTAGCATTTCTGTACACCAATAATGAGCAATTGGAGGAGGAAATGAAGAAAAAATGCTATTTACAATAGTACCTAAAAGAATCAAATACCTAGGAGTAAATTTAACTAAAGATGTAACAGATTTATATACAGAAAACTACACAAAACTGTGAAAGGAAATCAAAGAAGACTTAAATAAATTGAAAAATATTCCCTGTTCATGGTTAGGATGATTAAACATCATCAAGATGTCTATCCTACCCAAACTAACCTACAGATTTAATGCAATCCCAATAAAAATCAACAGTATATATTTTAAGGAACTGGATAAACTAACCACAAAATATATTTGGAAAGGTAAGAGGCCCTGAGTTGCCAAAGACATATTGAAAAAAAAAAAAAAAGAAGTTGGAGGTATCACATTACTGGACTTTAAAACATATTACAAAGCTACAGTGATCAAAACTGCATGGTATTGGCACAAGGTTAGACCTACTGACCAATGGAATCAAATTGAGAGTTCTGATATAGATCCTCACATATACAGTCATCTGATATTCAACAAGGCCACCAAGCCCACTCAGTTGGGAGAGAATGGCCTCTTTAAAAAGTGGTGTTTGGAGAACTGGATATCCATATCCAAAAGAATGAGAGAAGAATACCATCTCACACCTTATAAAAAAATCAATTCAAGATATATCAAAGATCTAAATATAATAACCAAAAGCATAAAGACCTTGGAAGATAATTCAGGAAAGCATCTACAGGACCTTGTAATAGGAAATGGTTTCATGAACTTCACAGCCAAAGCACGAGCAGCAAGAGAAAAAATAGATAAATGGGATCTCCTCAAAATTAAAAATTTCTGTACCTCAAAGGACATTATTAAGAAAATTAAAAGGCAGCCTACCCAATGGGATAAAATATTTCACAACCATATATCTAATAAGAACCTAATATCCTGCATATAAAAAGAAATCTTACACGTTGAAAATAAAAAGACAAACAACCCATTTAAAAAATGTGCAAGTGACCTGAAAAGACACTTCTCCAAGGAAGAAATACAAATGGCTAAAAAGCACATGAAAAAATGCTCGACATCGCTTGCTATCAGGGAAATGCAAATCAAAACTGCAATGAGATACCATCTTACACCCATCAGAATGGCAGCTATTAAAAAAGCAGCAGACTCAAAGTGTTGGAGAGTATGTGGAGGAATAGGAACCCTCATCCACTGCTGGTGGGATTGTGGAATGATCCAGCCACTGTGGAGGAGAGTTTGGCGGTTCCTCAGAAAACTAACAATAGATCTTCCATATAATCCAGCAATTCCAGTGCTGGTTATATACCCAGAAGAACTGAAATCAAAGACACAAACAGGTATATGCACACCAATGTTCACAGTGGCATTGTTCACCATTGCCAAAATTTGGAATCAGCCCCGGTGCCCATCAACAGATAAATGGATAAGTAAAATGTGGTACATACATACAATGGAATATTACTCAGCTGTAATAAGGAATAAAGTGATAACACATGGAATAATGTGGATGAATCTTGAAGACCTTATGTTGAGTGAAGCAACCCAGGCATTGAAGGATGAACAGTATATGACCTCACTGATTTGAACTGAGCAAAGTGAGCAGTCTTTGAGAACCATTGTCTGAAAGATAGGTTAACAAGGGAGAGAAAGAGAAGAGCAGGCTGTGAGCCATCACCCATATGGACAAAATCTATGGTAAAAGCATAGAGTATAGTTTCATATTGAAGGATAGGACAGATGGGTAGTGATATTACTGGGTTTGGTGGTGCAGGGTTGACAGGTAGGTAGATTAGGAAGGGCAGGTTGGAATAACTAGGGCATGTAACTATGAATCTTGTCATTCCATGAGTCAAGACAGGGGAGTGTCATATACCCCATGGGGATAGGGAGGAAGGAACAGTTAAGATCGAATGGGGTATTTAGTGGTCATGGGAAAGGTTTTTCATTACCTTACTGTAATGGACACAGGATACGGTAAATATCAATAATTATTAAACTCTTCTGTCTAAATTGTAAACTATACTGTAAATCATTGACAAGGTTTAGTTGCTATATTTTACTATCTGCATAACAGTTATAACAATGCTAACATCCATAAAAAGAAAAGGGTTTCATATGGGGTGTGGAAGGGCGAGGGAGGTTGGGTATGTGGGAGTCTCTAGTATTCCGTGTGTGACTTTGCTGTGACCTAAAACTTCTTTGAAAATTAAATGAAAATTTGGGAGACACTGGGGAATGAGAGGGTGAAGGTGTCACGGTACACTGGACATCTGATAACACAGTGATAAAAGGAAAGAAGAATAATTTTTTTAAAAAAAGGAATTTTTTTCCCATTTTTTTGAATGTCCCAATCTGTTAATTATATTTTATTTTATTTTAGTTTTTTTTTTCTTCTGAGTTTCCTTGTACTTATCTCTTGCATTTAAGCTTATTATTATTTCTTTTTCCTTTTAATTGTATTTGGTTATTATATGGGCTTCATGTTCAAGGAAGGTTTAGATCACTGAAGAGTTACAATGGGGGCTGCAGAGGATCATTGGTGGGGTGTGTCTGAGATGGGGGATTCATGGGAGTAAGTTCCTCTGAATATACATAAAAGATATATAAAATTGTTCAAATGATTAAGGCATGGGCATGGTCACGGTGTGTAGGCAATCACTCAGTAAATGAGGGAATCTGAATTTCTAGCCTGGAGAGCTCTGCCACATTCTCCAAGAGAGCAGCAACCATTCCCCAAGTGCAGGGGCTGTGTCTGGTAAAAGAGGATGGCCCACAGATGAGTTCTTTTTATTGATAACTAGCCTTATGAGTCTTTGCTCTTGTAATTGAAACTTGGCCTACTGTTATGGGGTGCCTAAGGGCTGCCATCTGAGAGCCTCCTTGTTGCTCAAATGTGGCCTCTCTCTAAGCCGAACTCAGCATATGAATGCATTACCTTCCCCCCAATGTGGGACATGACTCCCGTGGATGAGCCTCCCTAGCAATGAGGGATTAATACCAAATGCCAACTGGCAACATGATTGGAAAAAGACCTTGAATAAAAGGGTGAAAAGGTAAAGAGAAATGAGCTCATGTGGCTAAGAGATTTCAAAGAGAGTCAGAAGGTGATCCCAGATATAACGCTTATGCACACCTCAGTAGGATCTCATAGAACACCAAAGTGGGTGTCACCCCACACAGAGGGGCTCCTGAGGGCTCTGGAGACACCCAGGTCCTATATAAGGGGGGATAGCCCCAGAGATTGATGCCTTATTAGTGGGCTCTACTTTGGAATCTGTGCTCCTGAGAGTGACAGAGTTGGACTGAAATAAGTCCTCCCTGCACATGGTCCATCAGTCCCTTCTATTCAAACCTATATGTGATGCTGGAGTTTTTAGGTGTACTTCCAGAGACTGGAGCCTCTGGCCTACCTATGTGCCAGCTGTGCCTGGAATCTCTGTGGAGCTGCAACTCCTACCCTACAGCTCAATGGACTCATCCAAGTCACCTGGCGAGGAGACGACGATGGGCAATGGCCATCCCAGGGAATGGAGAAGGCCTGCAGCTATAGACAGGGTAATCCCATCCACTGTATCCATGAGATATAAACCCTCTCACTTGGAAGTGGAGTGGTCATCACCATCCCAGTCCCCTCAGGTTTGGGGGAAAGCTATGGACTAGAATGGACTTAATGGTATTCTGTTGTAGACATATTGTGATTCAAGCAAAGGAAGGAATTATAACAGTGAGGTCGAGCCGGTGGCCACTGGACACTTTCGGGGCAGGGAAGGGAAGTGCAGTTGAAATACAGGGGCATTTTCGGGACTGGGGGGTTGTCCTCAGTGGCGTTGCGATGATAGATGTAGGCCATTTTCCATCAGCATATACCATGCAGAACTGGGTGGGAGAGAGTGTGGTCTACAATGTGAACTGTCATCTATGCTTGGTGGAAAGGCCCCAGGATGTGTATATCCATTGCGGGTGATGTGCCACACTGATGAAGGATATTTGTGTGGGATATTGTGGGAAGTGTGGGAGGTGAGGAACATGGGAATCCCTATAATTTCTGTGTAATATTTAGGTAATCTGGCACCTTTTAAAATATATATATATATATAT
>JAQZBX010002393.1:0-72540 GCA_029593785.1 Cabassous unicinctus | reverse complement strand
AAAAAAGCACACACACAAAAAAACTGTACATAGAGAGGAAACCAGAAGCAGAGAGAGAAGTCCTCAGTGGCCAGAAGCTGAAATCAACAGAACTAAGAAGCTGAGTGGAAGCCACTTTACCGAGAAGGTGAGAACAATGAGGCCATGAGGAGAGGGAAGAGACAAGTGGATATGAGCACCATATGCGTATTCACCCACATCTGTGCATCTGCTGATGATACTGCCATATGCCTGATTGCCCAAAGCTGCAACTCAGGAAGAAAACATCTAATGATGCCTTGATGTGGACATCTTTGCAGCCTCAGAACTGTAAGCATACAAGTTAATAAATTTACATTATAAAAGCCATTCCATTTCTGGTATATTACTTGGCATGCTTCAGCAAACTAAAATAATCAATACATACAAAAAAACACATTTACCACCTTGGAAACCCTGCCTTGGCTCTGTACCTTCTAGTTCTTGACAGAACACTGTCAATAACACTGTAAATCTCTGGGCAGTACAAAAATTTACTCTGTACATCTTGCAGCCTCCTAGGACCAGCATCCTGCTCTGTAAATTGTTGCTATTATTCTATAAAGAGTGGCCTACTTCATTTTTCAGGCTTAAGTGCCTTGTGATCTTTGGTTGAAGCTATTATGTAGATTCACAGCTAGACAACATGCCAGGGAATATCTAAATTGGGAGAGGAAATTAGGCAAGATTGTTTGAAGTGTACATGCTCACAAGAATCATAATAATTTGGAGATATTGAAAGAAATAAAATACACCATTAAAATTAAAAATAAAGAATCACAGCTCATAGATTTAATATGTGAAGGGAAAATCCCACAAGAGAGAATCTAAGGTTAAAAAAAGAAATGTCTATCCAGAAAAGAATACTAGAGCACTAAAACATTCAGTCATTGCCTGCCCCGTAGCAGAGAAGAAAGAGGATCAAACAGAGGAATTCTAATGAGCCTTTATGAAAGAAGTGGAACAGGAGGAAATGAATCACAAACCCAGGGAAATTCAGAAGTACATGTAAACTTTGCCTTGCCAAGGTTGGAAACACTAGTCTCAAAAGGATAGAGAGTTTTTAGAGGTTCAGATTATATGGAAAGGAAAAAGAAAGCTTAAGAAATTAAATTTGATCATAGAGTCAGCTGTCTTTGTACTTGTAATCTAACTCTGTTACTTTGGTGACATAAATTCAAGGGAAGTCACATTGACAGGGTTCTGAATGCTTGAAATTGTTTGCCCTACTTATATTATTTAGATGTATCTAGAGACCTCTGGAGTCCCATTGTTTGAGGCACTGCTTACTGGGCAGTCAATGTGATCCTCCTGAGACCTGTATAAGTGCAACCTCTGGAATGACTTCCCAATGCACTTTCCAATCTCTGAGTCATAAGAACTCATTTGTATTTAATATTTATCCCTTATGGTCAAAGTTTTTTTCCTGATGAATCACTACTCAGTGCTTGATAATAATCCCTCAGTGCCAGGGAGACTCATCCCTGGGAGTCATGTCCCATGCAAGAGAAAAGTAGTGTGTTTACAGGTTACTTTGGCTTAGAGAGAGGCCACATTTGAGCAACAAGGAGGTTTTCAGGAGGTAACTCTTAGGAATATATAATACAAGACTAAGTTTCAATTCCATAAGAAAAGATTCATGAGTACATTCATCAATATTAAGGGCCTAGCATAATGGTCTTTCCTCTTTCATTAGGCACAGCCCAAGTACTTGGGGGATTCTTGTTGTTCTATTAGAGAATGTGTCATGACTCCCCAGAATGGCAATTCATTATTCTTTTGGTTATTGTGTGGGTTTCCGCCCACCAAGACAATGCCCCATGAACATTTGAATGTATTCATATGCCTTAGAGTCATGTTCCATGTGCACCCCTCCCCATACATCCCCTCAAACTTGACACCCCACACCAGTGATCTTCCACTGCCACAGTTTGACCCTTCTGCAATCCAAAACCTCACCAAAAACAAAGCCAAAATTAAAAAATAATAGTAAAATAAAATAATAATAAATAAATTACAAAAAGAAAAAGAAAAAATATTCATTGTTTCTTTCATCACTGTCAGAACTCTTGTCTTTTATATACAGTGACAATTTCTTCCATATGTTCTTCCAGTGTATTACTTCTTTCACTTTATCTTCAAAGATGTTTTTGGTTATAGAAAAGTCACATAGAAAATATAGGGGACTTCCATATACCCAATACCCTCCCTATCTCCCACTCTCCCCTATTAATAACTTTTTATATGTAGATGATACAATTGTTACAATTGATATAGAAATGTTGAAGCATTGCTACTACCCATGGTCAATGGTTTACATTATGGTAAACACTTTTCACTGTCCACTTTTATAGGTATGACAAAATTTAAAATGGTTTGCACACATCATTGCAAAATCATGCAGAACAATTCCAATGCCCTATGAATGCCCTATGTTCCATCAATTCTATTTTCACCTTCTATCTATGGAATCTATGGTAACCACTATTTCATTTTTTATAGAATTAGGTTCATTGTTACATGCAATAATATTCACGGATTGACATATCGGTCTGTTTTCTTTTATTAGGCACTGTGTTATTGAAAGAGTATTGTCCCACTAATTGTGAACATAACAGTTCTACCAAGGATGGGGATTTAATATTTTTTGTTTATTGTGTGGGTCTCCACCCATTGATAAAACACACTATGACAAGATGAACACTTCCATGTTCCATAGATGAATTCCCCAGGAATTATTCCCTATCCTATATATCCCTCCAACCTTGATGCCCTACACTAGTAACCCTCTCTGCTGTATTTGCCAAAAGAACTTCCCACAACTGTAGTTTTATCCACATCCCTGCAAATCCCCAGAGTTCACCTGCTCTTTCCTCCAACACTCCCCTCAGTTCCATGGATAGTCCAAACCAACCAATCACATTCTAGTTTCCCTCACATTATTGTACCATGACACCGAATCACATCACTACACCATTATCTCCCCCATTCATTGCCCAACCACACACTTCAACCTTATCATAGATTCTGCCCATAATGAGCATCAGCTTACCACCTTCTATTCCCTTTCTGGCTCTTCTTCACCTGTCTTCCAGATTCTAGCTCTGTGATTCTGCAATTTTTGTCTTTTAATGATGGGTTTACTTCATTCAACATAAGGTCTTCAAGATTCATCCTTGTTATCCCATATGTTAATCCTGCATTCATTTTTACAGATAAGTAATATTCCATTGCATATGTATACCACAATTTTCTTATCAATTCATTCTTTGATGGACATTTGGGTTGCTTCCAACTTTTGGCAATATTGAATAATTCTGCTATAAACTTTACTGTGCATACATACATCTGTACATGTCCCTGCTTTCAATTCTTCTAGGTATATACCCAGTAATGGGATTGCTGTATCATATGACAGTTCTATTGTTAGCTTCTTGAAAAACCACCAAACTGTCCTCCACAATGATTGCTCCATTTTACACTACCACAGGAGTGGATAAGTGTTCCATTCCCTCCATATCCTTTCCAGCACTTGTATTCCTCTTTTTTTTATAGCTGCCAGACTAATATGTGAAAGATGGGATCTCATTGTTTATTTGATTTCCATTTACTTAGTAGTAATGTTGAGCATCTTTTCATGTGCTCTTTCCCACTACAAGATCTCATATATGCTTCCCTAAATACATTCTAGGAGCTTTATAGTCTTGGCACTTAAATTTAATTTTGATCCGTCTTGAGTTAATTTTTCTATGGGACATGAGATGGTGATCCTTTCTCATTCTTTTGGATATGTATGTCAATGTATCCAAGCACCACTTGTTGAAGAGGCCATTCTCTCCAAGTTAAATGGGCTTAGTGGTCTTGGCAAATAAAAGTTGACAGCAAATGCAAAGTTCTATATCAGAACTCTCAATTCTGTTCCTTTTGTCACTATGGCTATCCTTGTGCCCATACCATGCAGTTTTGACAAGTGTACCCTTGTAGTATGCTTTAAAGGCAGGTAGTGTGGTTCCTCCCAATTTGTTTTTCTTTTTCAATATGTTTTTGTTTATTCAGTGTCCTTTGCCCTTCCAAATGGAAGTGCTCTTGTTATTTTTATTAGGATTGTGTTAAATCTGTAAATCATTTGGGTAGGATAGACATCTTAATGATGTTTAGTCTTCTAACCCATGAACATGGAATATTCCACCCTTTATTTAAACCTTCTTTGACTTCCTTTAGCAAAGTTGTGTAAGTTTCTGTGTACAAGTCCTTCACATCTTTTGGTATGTTTATAAATAAGAATTTGATGCTTTTAGTTGCTATTGTAAATGGAAATTTTTTCCTTGATTTCCCCCTCAGATTGCTGATTATTAGTGTACAGAAATGCTACTGATTTTTGGGTGTTGATCTTATATCCTGCCACTTTATTGAACTTGTTTATCAGTTCTAGAAGCTTTATTATAGAATTATCGGGACTTTATATGTAAAGGATCATGTCTTCTACAAACAGTGAAACTTTTACTACTTCCTTTCCAATTTGGATGATTTTTATGTCTTGTTCTTGCCTAAATGCTCAATAAAGTACTAGTAATACAATGTTAAATAAGAGTAGTGACAGTGGGCATCCTTGTCTTGTTCCAGATCTTAGAGGGAAAGCCTTTAGCATTTCACCATTGAATATGATGCAAGCTG
Source organism: Cabassous unicinctus (assembly GCA_029593785.1). Classification (NCBI taxonomy): domain Eukaryota; kingdom Metazoa; phylum Chordata; class Mammalia; order Cingulata; family Chlamyphoridae; genus Cabassous; species Cabassous unicinctus. Next base: position 67,848 of record JAQZBX010002393.1, on the reverse strand, counting down.
TGGGTTTTTCATATATACCCTTTATCATATTGATAAAGTTTCCTTCTATTCCTATTGTTGAAAGGCTTTCATCAAAAAAAGGATGCTGTATTTTGTTAAACTCTTTTATCTGCATCAATGGAGATGATCATGTGATTTTTTTCCCTCTCAATCTGTTAATGTGCTGTATTACATTGATTGACTTTCTTTTGTTGAACCATTCTTGCATACCAGGGATAAAATCCACTTTATCATAGTGTATATTACATTTGATGTGTTTTTGAATATTATTGTCAAGTATTTCATTGAGGATTCTAGCATCCAGTTTCATTAGAGAGATAAATCTGTAGTTTTCCTGTCTTGTGGTGTCTTTATGTGGATTTTGTATTCGGGTGATATAGGCATCATTGGCTGAGTTAGACAATGTTCTCCTCACTTCTGTCTTTTGGAAGATTTTAATCAGGATTGGTGTTAGGTCTTTCCTGAAAAATTGGTGTAATTCACCAGTGAAACCATATGGTCCTGGGTTCTCTTAGTTGGTAGGTTTATCATGACAAATTCTATCTTGTTAGTTGTGATTGATCTACTGAGTTTACCAATTTCTCCGTTCATCAATTTAGGCTGCCTGTGTGTTTCTAAGAATTTGTCCATTTCACTCAAGTTATCCATCTTGTTGGCATATGATTTTTCAAAGTATCCTTTTATAATACTCTATTTCTATGGGATCAGTGGTGATATCCCCTTCTTATATTTTATTTTATGTGTTTGCATATTCTTTTTTTTTTCTTTGTTAGTCTAGCTGAGGGTTAGTCAATTTCATTAATCTTCATAAAGAAATACCTTTTGGTTTTGTTAATTTTTTCTAGTGTTTTTTTATTCTCAATTTTGTTTAGTTCTGTCAGATCTTTGCTATTTCCTCCTTTCCACTTACTTTGAGTTTAGTTTTTTGTTCATTTTCTAATTCCTCCATGTGTGCAGTAAGGTCTTTGACTTTAGTTCTTTCATCTTTTTCTACATAAGCATTTATGCCTATAAATTTCCCTCTCAGCACTGCATTTGCTACATCCCATAGGTGTTGATATATTGTGACCTCAGTTTCATTTATTTCCAGGGATTTATTTACTTTTCAATTTCTTCCTTGACCCACTGATCGTGTAAGATTTTTTTTTAACTTCCATATCTTTGTGCATCTTCTGGTTCTATGCTCCTTACAGATTTCCAGCATCTTTCCATTGTGATCAGAGAAATTACTTTGAAGAATTTCAGTTTTTCTAATTTTGTTGAGAGTTGTTCTGTAAACTAGTATGTGGTCTATTCTGGAGAATTATCCATATGTGCTTGAGAAGAATGTATATTCCATTGTATTCGGGTAGAATGTTCTGTATATGTTTATTAGTTGTATATCCTTTAATGTATTATTCAGGGTCTCCGTTTCTTTATTCGACCTTTTCAATATTCTGTCTAATGTTGATAATTGTGTAGTAAAGTCCACACTATAAACATAGAGTCACCTATTTCTTCACTTAGTTTTTCCAATATTTGCCTCATGTATTATGGGGCACCCAGGTTAAATATATAAATGTTTATGATTGTTCTTTCTTCTTTATTGATTACTCCTTTTATTAATATACAGTGCACTTTGTCTTTTAAAATAATTTTCCATTTATAGCCTATTTTGCCAATATTTAGTATAGCTTCTTCCGCCTTTTATAGTTATTTTTGCATGTAAAATGGTTTTCCAACCATTTACTTGCAAACTCCTGACATATTTGGGCCTATGGTGAGGTTCTTGTAGAAAGTATATAGGTGGGTCAAATTTCCTTATCCTTTCTGTCAATCTGTGAATAATTTTTAGAGAGCTTAATCCATTAACATTTAATGTTATTATTGTCAAGGCATTACTTATATTAGCCATATTTTTTATATTTTTATATATGTTAAATTTTGTTTTTATTTCTCTTTATAGTTATTCTTAACAATAATCTTCCTTCCTACACTCTCCTCCAAGCCTCTCTATCCTGTTTTTTCCTTTCAACCTCTAGAAATCCTTTCAATATTTTTGAAGGACAAGTTTCTTGACAAAGCTTCTTAATTTCTGTTTATCTGTGCATATTTTGAAATCTACATCATTTTTGGATGGCAGCATATCTGGATACATAATTCTTGTCTTTTTGGTTTTTTTTGTTTAATTTTTGTTTAATTTTAGCACCTTAACTAATGTCATCTCACTGTCTTCTCACCTTCATGGTTTCAGAAGAGAAATCAGCACTTAATCTTATCACACTTCCTCTGAATGTGAAGGATCTATATTCTCTTTCTGCTTTCAATATTCTCCATTTGTCTTGAGTATTTGACAATTTGATCAGTATATGTCTCAGGTTAGGCCTGTTTGAATTTATACTGTTTGGGGTATGCTGCATTACCTGGACATGTATGTCCCTGTCACTCTAAATAGTTGGGGAATTTTCAGAATTACTTGTTCCAATGCTACTTCTGCCCCTTTTTCTCTCACTTCTCCCTCTGGGGTGACTATGTGTATGTTTGTGCACTTCATGTTATTCAATCTTGTGAGTCCCTGCTGGATTGTTTCTACCTTTTAATCTATCTGTTCTACTATCTGTCAGATGTTCTATCTTCAACATCACTAATTCTTTCCTCTGTCTGTTCAAATCTACTTTAACATGCTATCAGTGTATTTTTTTATTTCTTACATTGTGCCATTCATCTCCATCAGATCCATTACATTTTATGTATGGTTAAGATTTCTTCAGTATGTTCCCCCAGTGTCTTCTAAATATTCTTTATCTCTTCCTTCACTTCATTAAGTTGATTCATGATATTTGTTTGGACATCCTTGATTAGATGTTCTACTTTCTGCATCTCTTCCAGTTTTTAGTTTGTTTATAAGACTGGGCTATCTTTTCTTGTTTCTTAGTATGGCTTGTAATTTTTTGTTGGTGTCTAGGCATCACTTTAAATTGATAGGCTTGATAGGCTTGTACAAAGCCTAGCTTCTCTGTCTACTCTAGGTTTTCTTTTGAGTTTTTTTGTGCTAAGGTTCCTTTTCAACATCTGGTTCTTCATATTCTATGTTCTTGCATTTGTCTGTGTTCCCTTGAAAAAACATTAAGACCTTCGAAAAGGAAAGCGGGAGGAAGAGAAAAAAAATAGTAATAATAAAAATAAAAGAAAAGGAACCATCTCAGAGCCTGGAAAATAAAGTAATAAGAGTAAAAATTCATAAGAAATTCAGAGGAATTAAAAGTTAAAAAAAAGGTGGAATAAAAAATGAACAAGGAAGAAATAGAAAAAAATTAAAAAGTCAGAAAGATGAATAGAAAAAATAAGAAAAGAAAAATAGCAGAGAGAAAAAGAAAAAAATGAGGACCAAAGGAAAAAAGATAGAATGAAAGGAAAGCAACAGAAGAGGGAAAAATGAAAGAAAGAAAAGAAATAAAGAAACTCAGTGGGAAAAAATAAGGAAAAGAGAAAAAGTAAAAAAAAGAAAGATAAAATACAACAAAAAAAAACAAACACAAAACAATCCAGGAAAAAGACACATCCCTATTAGACCCCTAGGAACTGTTTCAGGCTGTTTGATCTCATCAATCACCCTGCACCATGCCCTCCATAAGTGAGGTACCAATTTTAGTGAATAAAATATTTTAAAAAATGATAAAGGAAATAGTTCAAAAAACCTAAAACAAAAACTATCTCAGTTTATAATTTCCCTTTCATAAGGTGTTAGTTGGGTGTTTGACAGCCCAGTGAATCACTCTCTGGATCCCTTAACTTAGGGAGGGATTGAGCCAGGGACCTCATATATGTGAGGCAGGCATTCCTCCACTGAGCTACATCCATGCTACAGGTTAAGTTAAGAAAGCTTATATGAATTTCCCTGTTGCATTTCCCTAAGGTAAGTTTGGCTTCATTTTACCAGATATCTATCCTGGCTTACTTCTCATCCAGGCTTGTTATACTCTTATCTTGGGTTACCTCCTCAGTGATCTAGTTCTCTCTCCAGGTTAACTGAGTGTGATAGCCTGCCTGATCAGATCTACCATCCCCTCTCCTTGGGACTGCTTCAGTGCTGGCTGTGGTCTTTTTTGAAATTCAAATGTGGCTCAGCTTACCAAACTCACTGAAGAGAGACAACTCTCTACCCTCTGACACAGCCCTCTTACTCTCAGGGAATATTCTTTACAACTCAGTTAGCTACACTGAGACAGGGGTTCTACTGAGGCCATTCACCTTGAGGGTGGGTTTTATGTGACTTTTCCAGCCACAGGGGTGAGTAACTCACTGATTTCATTTGACATCTTTGTCAATATGTTCCTCTCCTTCCTGGATGATATGCCGCACTCGCCTAGTCTGCAGTTCCCAAAAGCAGTTCCTACACATAGCTCTTTAACCTTCCTCCATTGTTTTTCTGAGAGACTTGAGCCCTGCCTACATACTTTATTGCCATCTTCCCAGAAGTGTCCATATTTCTTTCTAATTGTCATTTTCTTTGCATTCAATATGAAAACACACACTGTTAGAAGGAAATAATACTATGACATTAATATGTAGCACACAGGCAAAGTTAGTAATTTCCATATTATATAATCATATACCACTCCTCAGTATCTTAAATGACAAGTCATTTGTGATCATGAGATATCTAAAGGCAAAAAGACCATTTAAATATTTATTATTTATTTATTTATTTATACAAATGGATGTTATTACATGAAAATCTACATGAAAATCTTTTTCCTCATGCAAAGATGCAGATGCAGCTCTCAATATAATTATCTATCAATTGTAAATTCAGTGTTTTTCCTTGTTCTCTACAACCCATGAATGCAAGGGCTAGCTTTCTTTCCTGGTCTGTCAGTGACACCATGTGCCTATCTATGTACTCTCATAAGGGGTTTAATGTTTTCTACTCAGAGATCTACCTCAGGTCCTCAATGGTTCATACGAGGAAGGGATAAAGTTAATTTATAAGGATGAAATTATGAAAAAGCAAGGAAGCAAAACTGAATGAAGAAATCAAATAGACCTCAGAGAAATAAGAATAGCTGATTGTGATTTATTACCAATGCTGTACACTAATTATAAGTGTTTTGCTGTCATTTTTAGTCCAGATAATGTTTACCTTTTTTTGTGGGCAATAGATAAATGGAAGTATATCCTTTAATGCTTTTTTGTTTGGCTTCTCTTCATTCCATTAGTATACAAGCAACCCATTTTTATGGTTAATGTGTAGACATATTTTTTGTTTTCTTTGCTGTATATATTTCCACTTTATGAATACACCACAATTCATTTTATTTGTGATTGAAATTTACAATATTTCCTTTCATAGCTATTATTCCTGATCTTACCATGAGAACATTGTATATGGATATGATACTTTGGGATTCAATTTATATTTCCTTGATAACTAAAAATGTTGAGTTAAATTTTAAGAAGATAGGAGGGGACAAAGTTCAGGAGAATCCTTTATCTCAATCAAATTAAGGATCATACTTTATCATGCAATGTAATATTTGAGAAACACCATTGAAAAAATATATATATTTTGCTATCTTTAACATTGTTTTCACAGAGATGTAGTATGTAATTTATCCAGTCATTGATCAGACATTATGTCAATCTGGTTTTTCAATTTCATCTTTAACACTGGAGTTTTATTTCACAATCAAGATTCAAAGTGATGTCATTGGCATTTCTTCTTATTTTCATTATATTCTTTCACTGGCTCTATATTCCACTTCTTATAAAATAGAATGTGGAGCAATAACAGAAGTACTTGCCAAAATTATTTGTCAGTGAAAAAATTGAAAAAGATTACTAATTGATAGAGATTTTCTACATAGTTGAGAGCTATTCCATGAGAATGGCATCGACACAGCTTTCCCAGACAATTTTCAAGTGGCATGTAAACATGTGAAAAATCTTCAAATTCACTAGCAATGAAAAATTATAAGCATAAAACTACAGACACCAAATTTTAGGCATCATATAACATCAAATTTTGACATGTTCTCCATGCAGTTGTGGAGATGATGAGATACACTTGCTCCCCAACAGCCAGTGTATTTTGAAGTAGTGGGAGGTTCCAGGAAGACAATTTTCAGTTGTTTTCAAGAGAATACAAATATTGATATGGATTAAAATAGAGATTTTTATAGAAATTAAATATCTTAAAATATTATGATATTTGTAATGTAGATTTTAATTATTTACATATTTATAATCACTATATTACCAATCTTTTTAAAACAATAGTGCATATATTAATTTATTGTACATAGTCAAAGTAACATTACATTGTGAAAAAATTTATTTTCTAAAAAATTTTATTGACCATGTCTAAGACCATGTCTTAAAGACCATGTCTTTCTCTAAAGTGCAAATTAAGAAAGGATTTTATACAATTAATTTACTTGAAAAATTTATTCCTGGGAACCTGTGTAGAAACTGAGAGGAGTAAAATAATACAATCAGACAGAATGTATTAACAATACAAGAAAAATTTTTGACCTGGTTAGGGTTGCAGCTGTTGAAACAAATCACAAGATTAATATAAATAAAATAGAAATTGATTTACATTAAAATTCATGAAAATTTAGAAGGGTAATTAAAGGAAATTTAAATTGAGAATGAATAAAATCTTTTCAGAATAAATTGAAAATAAGACATTTAAATTTAAAAGAATCACAATTCAATTTAGAAAAAGTTGGAAGTAGATTTAACCTTTTGTTTAAATTTATTTATTAAATTTATATAAAGTTGAAAATATGCAAGATCAAAAAATTAAGAATGACAGAAAAGGTAGATTTTCATAATGTTGCTCTTTCTGGAAATGTGTTCATGTATAAACTTTGCCAAGGTGTAATGATTGTTGTGCCATTTAACTCCTAAAACTATCATTATATGTTTGATGATGGGGAACATCTGCTAAAAATATATTATGCTCACAAATTTTCTCAAAGACTGTTCTGAATGCAATATTTCCAAGACCACTATAAAGGAACTAATGTCTTCATAAAACTCAGCTCTCATAGCTTATAAAAATACTCAACAATATAAAAAGTGATAGAGAAAAAACCTGAGATTTAGAATACTCATTTTCATTTTACTACTGCAAGAATAAAATGGGAAATAAAACTCTCAGTAATTGTAAAAAAATATGTTAATTTTTAAACTAATATAAATTATCCAGGTAGGAAAGAGATTTTTGTTTTTGAAGTTAAATGGGAACTGAAATAAAAGCCCCACACCTGTGGGCCTGTTGATATGACCGTAACCTTTTGAAAAGTACCGCTAGATTGGAAATTGCAAAGACTATCATAAAAATTCAGATGCATTTAATATTACAAAATGTGGATTCCTATGAAACAGCAACAAGAGAACCACAGATACATAAGTTTGAAATAGATGATTATATACAAATAATTTTATATACCATATTAGTTAATGGAGTCCTAGATATTTTAGACATTTAAATCTTTGAAGTCATTATTCCACCAATCATTTTGACAAGGTCTATTTTCATGTCCCTGTTTCTCAGGCTGTAAATGACAAGATTTAGAGTAGGAGGAAATAGAGAGTGTAATACAAATGTAAAAATGTTCAGTGCTGAAGGGGATTTTGAGGTGGAACCTAAGTATGCAATGACTCCAGAAGAGAAGAACAAGGTCACCACAGTGAGGTGGGGCATGCAGGTAGAAAAAGATTTAAACTTGCCTTGAGCAGCTGGAATCCTTGGAACAGTGGAGAAAATGTGAACATAGGAAACAATCATTAAAATGGAACATATGGAGCCCAAACAACTGCAAGCAATAATAAACATATATTCAAAAATATGCTCTCCATAACAGGAAAGTATAAGCAATGATGGAATATCACAGAAGAACTGATGAACTATGTTGGGCTCACGAACCTGACAGAGAATGTACCTGCTACATGAATGGAGCCAGTGATAAATCCACCAAGCCACGATGCTGTCACCATCTGCACACATGAGCCTCTACTCATAATGGCCTCATAGTGCAGAGGATGGCAGATGGCAGCATAGCGATCATAGGACATTACTATAAGCAGGGTATATTCTGTGACGGAGGCTAATATAACTAAACAACCTGTGAGGTGCATCTTTGGAAGGAGATGGAATGGCTATTGGTGAAAGAGTTCATGATAGATTTGGGAACAGTGACAGAGATGAAGCAGGTATCAACAAAGGACAAATTCTTCAGGAAGAATACAGGGGGACTTGGAGATGCTGGTCAATGGTGGTGAGGGTGATAATGAGGAGGTTACCCACTACTGCTACCAGGTAAATGAGGAAGAAGAGGGTGGCATAGAGTCTCTGTAACATCCAGTCATCAGGGAATGCCATGAGGAAGAATTCTTTTATAAGGGTCAGGTTGGGTAGTTTCTCAAGCATGCTGATTCTCGTTTGTGGAAATGTAAGAAAAGTGATAATCACCTCATTCTAGAATCATCCTGATTTTGTTGAATCTACAATGATTCCTGGCTATTCTTAGGAACATGTTCAAGGATATCAGAGACGCCTTCTCCACACCTTAGGACAAATCATTTGCAAACTATAAATTCGTCATGCCTACAATGTCAACTATTGAGTCATTAATGATAGGCTTGAATAATTTACCATGGATTTATCTGCAATTTATGCCTAAAATAAAAAAGACTATGTCACCAGTACACAAATGAAGGTGTCTTCTGTCTTTGATGGAATATGTGAAATACAGTAGGAATACTTGTTAGAATGAAGGATTTAGTGTTTGTTAATGATAGTCTGAATAAGCTTTAGATTCCCTTTAACTGTTTTATTGATTCATTTGAGGAAGCAATATTACATATTCCAGATATCATTTCTTTTTCTAATTTATTACTTGATAAGTAACTGGAGTTGACTGAAAGGTGGCTGTCCTGGATTCTTTCTGCAAGCTTTTTCTGAGAGAATTATGACTCCTGTCACAATTAAATACATCTACATATTTAAGATCATAACTGCTCATTGACATTTTTAAAGAGACTTTAAGTTAATTAGATCATATATTAATTGACTTTGAAGACTCAACAGAGCTTCACATTTTTTTAATTAATTGTTTGATTACATTGATTTGAAAAGAGTTACCTTCAATAAGGGCCTGTGGCTACCATGGCTCTAAAAAACAAAATTAAAATTAAATAAGCAACATTTTACATCTCTATAAGGATGTTGAATTAAACAGGTAAATAATTTTATCTACTTAGACCTTTCAAGAGACTTAGCTTGAACAGGTTAACAGCAAGGGCCTCAAAGTGAATGCTTACTGGTTTGGGGAAATTTGCTTACCTAAGAAAAACAATCTCTCTAATTTAAGAGGTGCATTCTTTAAATTACTATGGAACTTAAAGACAATGTGGAACTTAAAGACAATGAGGCTGATAAAGGTTTCCTTCCCAAACAGGAATGAAGCTTTGGAGAGAAAGGTCATTTGTCCAACTTAATAAATATCTCTGCTATTGCTCTGGCTGCTTCCCACAATCTGTGCAATTTTGTGGAGTAATAGTCTTCTCTCCATTGGTAAGCAGAGGTTGACAGGATATTTATGGGCATTGAATATTGTGTGAGACTAATTTTTCTAATTAAATAAGAGCTAATTACGTATATTGGCCAAGAGTACTGAAGGGGAGTTCATTTCCTTAAAAATATCATTGAGGACAGTGAGGGTTTGAAGTGCAAATAATTAGGTCCATATTTAGATAATTTACCTGCCCACTGGGTTTCCTGCTATTAGACCTATCTTATTAACAAAAATTTGTTATTGAGTCTCTTCCTTCAATAGACTCATGAAAAAGTTTACATGTACAAGAAATGGAACTCATTCAATTCATGAAATTATATCTGGAAAATCTGATCAGCTGTGTGATGGATTTAATACTTATTAAAATGTATTCTTTTTATTAAAAGAAGGATATGTTACCTTCCAACATAAAAAATATCCAACCTACCAGAGAATGTAGACAATTAAACTTTCTTTTTTGGTTCCTCAAGCCAATTTTCTTTTCCAGGATAATATTGTTAAATGTTTACCTCTGTTCCCCTTATATGTCATTTCTGTATGAGTTTGTGACATATAAGTACAAAAAACCATAATTTGACATAGTTGAGATCTTAGCATACTATGTTTAAACTGCTTCTTTTTTGCTTAAAAATTTTTAAAACTCTTTCCAAATATAGTTACAAATATGCTTAATAATTGTTTTAAATGTTGGTATCTTAAACATATTTTTCCTAGAACCAATATAATACCAAAATCTATCAGCAGACTCTTTGACCAAATTGACAAGCTGATACTAAAAACATAGAATAAAGCAAATAACTAAATATCTGAAAGAATATTGATACTGAATATAATTTTGAAAGCCTTGGAAAAATTTATTTTAAGACAATATAAAACTATGATCACCTAGATAGTGTTAGTCTCCTAAACTAAAAAAAAAAAACATAGGTCAATGGAAAGGAATAGAGTTGAAAAGTAGTGCCATTTTTACATGTTAAATTGACTTTCAACCAAGGTACCCAAATATTTCCAAAAAAATTTTTAATATAATTTTTTTTTTATTTTAAAAGATAATTAGATTACATAAATGTTACATAAAAAATATAGGGAATTTTCAAATGCCCTACTCCCAACCCCTCCCACATTTTACCACATTAATAACACCCTTCATTATACTGGTACATATGTTACAATTGATGAACTTATTTCAGAGCATTGCCACTAAGCATGGATTATAGTTTACATTGTAGTTTACACTCTCTCCACACAATTTTGTAATTTATGAAAAGTTATATAATGGCTTGTATCTGTCATTGCAATGTCATTCAGGATGATTCCCAACTCCCAAACATTTACCCATATTACAATTCTTTTTTCCTCTGCCTCCCCTTAGAATCTCCAGTGACTACTGCCTCCACATCAATGATAAAAGTTCTTCCATTGCTAGCATCACAATAAGTCTATACTTATACCAGTAAGTCTACTCTAGTTAATTGTTCATTCCCGAATCCTGAGCATTCTGGGATGGTGGTGCCCACTCCAACTGTAATTGAAAGGGGGCTTAGATCCCATGGGGCAGATGGACAGAACTATCTTCCTTGCAGTTTTAGACTCTTTCTGTTCTTTGGGATGGTCATTGTCCATCATCATCTCCTTGTTATTTGTCTGGGTGAGTCCAATGAACTGGAGAATAGGTGTGGCAACTCTGTTGAAATTCAGGGCCCAGCTGGTGCATGGACAGCCCAAATATTTAAGTCTCTTGGACATACACATATGAACTCTAGAACTAACTATAGGTTCAAATAGAAATGTCAGAAGAGCCATTTGTAGGTAAACCACAGCTGAGTCCAACTCTGTCATACTGGGGTGCATAAATTCCCAAGTAAGGCTCACTGGCAGGGCACCAAACTCCTGAGCTGTCTGCCATGCCTGTAGTGTCTGGATGTCTCTTTTATTTGAGGCATATTTACTTTGGGAGTTAATGAGATTCTGCTGAGACATGCATAAACATAACCTCTGGAATGACCTCCTGACTCACTTTGAAGTCTCATAGCCATATAAATTCCTTTGTCTTTACAATTTTCCACCTTTAGTCAACATCTTTTTCCAGTTGTATAGGTAGTTGGTGCTTAGTTGTAATACCTCAGTGACAGGGATGCTCACCCCCAGGAGTCATGTCCCACACTGGGTGGATTGTAATGCATTTATATGCAGAGATTGGCTTATAGATAGTATACACTTGAGTAACAAGGAGACTCTCAAGAGGTAACTTTTAGGCAGACTATAATACTAGGGTAAGTTTCAATTTCAAAAGTAAAGGATCATAAGTATATTCATCAATATCAAGGGCCCATCCATTATCCATTCTCCTTCACTAGTCACTGCTCCTATACTCAGGGGATTCTTGCTATCCCATTAGTGAATGTGGCAGGGATCCCCAGGAGGGATCTCAAAATTCTTTTTGTTATTGTGTGAATCTCCACCAAACCTGACAATGCCCCATAAACACCTGAACACATTCATATGCCTTATAGATATGCCAAAGGTGAACCTCCTCATATGCATCCTATAACGGACACCCCACACCAATGATCCTCCCCTGCCACAGTTGTAACCCTTCTGTGAACAAAAGTTCTTCAAATATGAAGCTAAGCAAGTAACCAGCTATTATTAATAAGAAAAAAAATAACAATATTCATATTAAAAAATAACAAATAAAAACATTTTTTAAAATTTGGAATAATAAAAAATAATTAAAAATATTAAATATTTTTAAAATTGACATTATGTCTTTCAGCACTATAAGAGCTGTTATCTTGAATGTACAGTGATATTTACTCCTGTTTATTTTCCCTGTTTCTTATTTATTTATCATTTTGTCTTCAAAGAAGCTTTAGGTGACAGAAAAGTCACATATAGAATATAGGGATTCCCATATACCCAACATCCACCCCCCTTTTCCCGTTACCCCTATTAATAATATTTTGTATGTTAATGTTACATTTGTTAAAATAGATAAACATATTAAAACATTGCTACTAACCATGGTCAATGACGTACATTATGGTTTACATTATGGACCATAAACATTTATAAATTTTCATGAAATTTAACATGGCCTGTATCCATCATTGCAAGATCATATAGAACACTTCCTTGGATTCAAAAATGCCCCGTGTTCCAACTCTTCTATTCTTCCCTTCCCCCACATCATGACCCAATGCAAACACTAAGCTTCATCACTTGAGGAACAACATTCATAGTTACTTTCAATAACATAGGAGGCTTAACATACTGGCCTGTACTCACATATCAGGACCTATCTATGCTCACGAAAGACACCACCCTTCTATCTGAGAACAGATCAAGACTCCCAGGATAGGAGTCCAACACCTTCCCACTCATTATGTAGCTCTCCACACAATGATACAACATACTTTGAAAATATGAACACTCACATGTTCCCTGAAGCACATCCCAGGTGTACAATGTCACAGATGCTCCCCATATCCAACACCCGAAATCTGTAACCATCCCCGACCATATTGCTAAAAGAATATTCCCAAAATTGTACTTTCTTTTTTTAAATAATATTTTTAAAAATATACTTAGATTATATAAATGTTACACAAAAATTACAGGAATTCCCATATGCCCCACCGCCCACACCTCCCACAACCATCCACATAAACATCCTTCATTAGTGTGGCACATCACCTGCAAAAGATATACACATATCTTGGGGCTTTGCCACTAAGCATGGACCATATTTCACATTGTAGACCACACTCTTTCCCACACAGTTCTGCATGTTATATGATGATATAAACATAATACTTTCATTGACTTCCCATAAATCACCAGTGTTCACCTGGACCCTCCACCAACCATTGCCCCAGTTCCATGGAAAGTACAACCCAAACTCACCGAACCCAATAGTATCACTATACCGCTGTCTTGTCCATCCACTGCACACCTTATCATAGATTTTGTCCATATGGGCATTGGCTCACAAACTTCTTCTGCCTTTTTGTCTCCTATAAACCTAACTTTCAGACACTAGCTCTTTGAGTATGCTCAATTTACTTAATTCATATCAGTGAGGTCACGTAACATTTGTTCTTCATGTCTGGCTTGCTTCACTCAACATAAGGTCTTCAAGATTCATCCATGTTATCCCCTGTGTTAATACTGCAATCTTCTTACAGCTGAATAATATTCCTTTGTATGTATATACCACAATTTATTCATCCATTCATCTGTTGATGGGCATTTGGTTTGTTTCCAACTTTTGGCAGTAGTGAATAATGATGCTATGAACATTGATGTGCATGTATCTGTTAGAATCCCTGCTTTCAATTCTTCTGGGTATATACCCAGCAGTGGGATTGCTAGATCATATGGCACTATTACAGTTAGCTGCCAGAGGAACTGACAAACTGTCTTCCACAATGCCTGCACCATTCTATATTCTCAACAGCAGAGGATAATTGTTCCCATTCCTCCACAACCTCTCAAAAATTTGAAGTCCTCTGTTTATTTAATAGCCACAAGCCTAATGGGTGTAAGATATCTCATTGAACTTTTGATTTGCATTTCCCTAATAGCTAATGATGTTAAGCATCTTTTCATGTGCTTTTTAGCCATTTGCATTTCTTCTTTAGAGAAGGGTCTATTCAAATCACTTACCCACTTTTTAAATGGGTTGTTTGTCTTTTTAATTTCAAGGTGAAGGATTTCTTTATAGATGCTGAATAATAGACCCCTATTAGATATATGTTTACAAAATGTTTTCTCCCATTGAGTAGGCTGCCTTTTCACTTTCTTGACAAACTCCTTTGAGGTGCGAAAGTTTTTAATTTTGAGGAATTCAATTTATCTATTTTTTCTTTCATTTCTTATGCTTTGGTTTTAAAGTTCTTGAAACCATTTCATAATACAATGCTTGTAGATGCTTCCTTACATTATCTTCCAAGATTTTTTCATCTTGGCTCTTATATTTAGATCTTTGATCCATCTTGAGTTATTTTTTGTATAAGGTGTGAAATGCTGTTCCTCTCTTATTCATTTCTCTTTGGATATCCAGTTCTCCAAGCACCATTTCGTCAAAGAAGCCATTCTCTACCAGTTGAATGGGCTTGGTGGCCTTACTGAATATCAGTTGACTGTATATGCAAAGATCTATGCCAGAACTCTCAGTTCAGTCCCATTTGTCAGTATGACTATCCTTGTGCTAATACCATGCAGTTTTGACTCCTGTATATTTGTATTATATTTTAAAATCAGGTAGTGTGTTGCACTTCCAAATAAACTTCATAGTTAGCTTTTCCAATTCAATAAAAAATGTTGTGGTTATTTTTATTGTGATTGTGTTAATCTGTAAATCAGTTTTGGTAGGATAGATATCTTAATGATGTTTAGTCTTCCTATCCATGGACAGGGAATATTTTTCCATTGATTTAGGTCTTCTTTGATTTCCTTTAAGAGTGTTGCAAAATTTTCTGTGTACAAATCATTTACATCTTTAGTTAAATTTATTCTTAGGTATGTTATTCCTTAATTGCCATTGTAAATAGGATTTTTTTCTTGAATTACTCCTCAGATTGTTCATTATTGGTCTACAGAAATTATTTTTGCACATTAATCTTAAAACCTGCCACATTATTGAACTTTATAAGTTTTAGAAGCTTTGTTGGAGATTTCTCAGAGCTTTCTATTTATACGGTCATGTCATCTGCAAATAATGAAATTCTTACTTCTTCCTTTGCAATTTGGATGCATTTTATATATCTATCTTGCCTAAGTCTTGAGCAAGTACTTTTAACACAATGTTAAATAAGTGCAGTTATAGTGGGCATCATTTACTTGATCCAGATCTTAGAGGGAAAGCTTTTAGGATTTCACCATTGAATATGATATTATCCATCGGTTTTTCATATATACCCATAATCATATTGAGGAAGTTTATTTCTATTCCTATCTTTTGAAGTGTTTTTATGAGGAAGTGGTGCTGTATTTGTTGAATGCTTTTTCTGCATCTATAGAGATGAACATGTGATTTTTTTCCCTTTGATCTCTTTATTTGGTGTATTACATTGATTTATTTACTTCTGTTGATCCATCCTTGCATACCAGGGATGAAGCCCACTTGGTCATGGTGTATAATTCATTTTATGTGATGTTGGATACAATTAGCTGGTATTTTGTTGAGGATATTAGCATCTAGGTTCATTAGAGAGATTGGTCTATAGTTTTCCTTTCTCGTGGCATCTTTATTTGGCTTTGGTATTAGGGTGATATTGGCATCATATAATGAGTTAGGCAATGTTCCCTACTCTTCTATTTCTTAGAAGACTTAAAACAGGGTTGGCATTAGTTCTTTCCTCAATATTTGGTAGAATTCACCTGTGAAGCAATCTGGTCCTGGGTTCTTCTTAGATGGGAGGTTTTTGATGATTAAGTCAATTGTGTTAATTGTGATTGGTCTGTTGAGTTTATCAATTTTTTCTTTGGTCAATGTAGGCTGCTTGTGTGTTTCTTGGAATTTGTCCATTTCCTCTAAATTATGCATCATCTTGACATACGATTTTTCAAAGTATCCTATTATGATACTCTTCTTTATGTGGAGTCAGTGGTGATATCCCCTTCCTCATTTCTTAATTTATGTATTTCCATCTTCTCTCTGCTTTCCTTTGCTAATCATGCTCAAGGTTTGCCAATTTTATTAAACTTCACAAAGAACCAGCTTTTCATTTGTTTATTTTTTCTAGTGCTTTCTTATTTTCAATTTCATTTAGGTCTGCTCTAATATTTGCTATTTCTTTCTTTCTACTTCCTTTGGGGCTAGTTTGTTTTTTTCCTAATTCCTCCAGGTGTGCAGTTAGGTCTTTGATTTTACCTCCTTCTTTTTTTATGTAGGCATTTATAGCTATGAATTTCCCTCTCAGCACTGCTTTAGCTGCATCAAATATTTTTTGGTACATTTTCTTTACATTTTCATTCATTTCAAGGTAGTTACAGATTACTTTTGCAATTTCTTCCTTGACCCACTGATTGTCTAAGAGTGTATTGTTTATCTTCCATATCTTTTTGTCTAATTTGTTTCTCTGCCCCTTACTGTTTTCCAGCTTCATTCTATTGTGGTCATAGAAATTACTTTGTATAATTTCAATCTTTCTGATTTTATTGGGGGCTCTTCTGTGGCCTAGCATGTAGTCTTTTCCTGGAGAATGATGTATGTGAGATTGAGAAGAATGTATATCCTTTTGTAGTTGGGTTTAATAATCTGTATATATCTATTAGGGCCAGATCCTCTAATGTGTTATTCAAGGTCAATATTTCTTTATTGATCCTCTGTTGAGATGTTTGATCTAATAGTGATAATGGTGTATTAAAGACCTCCACTATAATTGTAGAAGTATCTATTTCTCTACTTACTTTTTTCAGTGTTTGCCTCATATATTTTGAGGTGCCCTGTTTGGGTGCATAAATGTTTATGATTGTTCCTTCTTCTTGTTAGATTACCCCATTTATTAATATATAGTGGCCTTCTTTGTCTCCATGATACATTTGCATTCAAGGTCTATTTTGTCTGATATTAAGATAGCTATTCCTGCCCTTTTCTTATTATTGTTTGCATGTAAAATTGTTTTCCAACCATTCACTTTCAGTGAATGTGTCTAAGGTGGATTTTCTGTAGACAGCATATAGATGGGTCATATTTCCTTATCCATTCTTTCAATCTGTTTCTCATGATTGGAGAGTTAAATCCATTAACATTCAAGATTTTAGTGCCAAGGAACTACTTATATTAGTCATATTTTCTTTAGCTTTATGTATGGCTTAAGTGGGTTTTATTTCTTTTTATCTTTTTACCTATTCTTACAGTCTTCTGCAACTCTCTCTTGTGCTTTATTTTCAACGTGCAGATCTTTATTAGTATTTCTTGGAGGGCAGGTTTATTATTGATAAACTCTCTTAATTTCTGTTTATCTGTGAATATTTTGAGTTCTCCCTCATTTTTTAATGCCAGCTTTGCTAGATAGAGAGAGCTTGGCTGAAAGTCTTTAATTTTTCTTTTAGCACCTTAACTATGTCATACCACTGTCATCTTGCCTCCATGATTTCAGATAAAAAATCAGAACTTGATCTTATTTAGCTTCCCTTGTATGTGATGGATCCCTTTTCTATTGCTGCTTTCAGTATTCTCTCTTTGTCTTGATCTTGAGACAATTTGACAAGTATATGTCTTGGGTGAGGCCTGTTAGGATTTATATTGTTTGGGGTGTGTTGCCTTTCCTGGACATGAACATCTGTGACCCTCGGTTGTTTTGGGAGATTTTCATGCATTAAATCCTCCTATCCTCCTTCGGCTGCCTTTCCCTTCTCTTCTTCTCCTGGGATGCCTATAATTCATCTTTTTGTCAGTTTCATTCTCTCACTCAAGTCCTTAAGTCCCTGCTGGATTTTTTCTCTTTTTATCTAACTGTTCTATCTGATTTCAGATGTACTGTCTTCCACATCACTGATTCTTTCCTCTGCCTCTTCAAATCTTCTGTTATATGCTTCCAGTGTATTTTCTATTTCTTGCATTGTGCCATTCATCACGATCATATCTGTTATCTTTTTATGTATTTTTACTATGTTATTGGTATGTTCCCCCATTGTCTTCTCAATATCCTTTATCTCTTCCTTCACTATTAAGTTGATTCACTATATTTGTTTGGACTTCTTTGATTAGTTGTTCGCCATTTTGTATCTCCTCCTTTTTTTAGTTTATTTGCTAGCCTGAACCATGTCTTCCTGTTTCTTAATATGGCTTGTAATTTTTTCTTGGTGTCTCAGCATCTGTTTATCTTGATGGGCTTATTTGGTCTATTAGGTTCCGTTTGTATTCTAGAGAATTATTTTGTTGTTTCTTTGTGTGTGGTAAGGTTAATTTTTTATCCTCAGTTCCTCTTACTCTATATGCTTGCAGTTGTCTGTGTTTCCTTGAAAAAATATTAGTACCAGAGAAAAGAAAAGTGAAAAGAGAGAAAGTATAATAATAATAACAATAAAATAGGTAGAAGAGGAATCATGCAAGAGGTAGGAAAATAAGTAATACAAGCAAAAAATCATAAAAAATACAAAAGGAATATGAATTTTTAAAAAGTGTAATAAAAAAATAAAGCAAGTGAAACAATAGAAAGAAAAAATAAAATGAATTAAAATTCTGGACAGATGAGTAGGAAAAATAAAACAAGATACAAAATAGAGAGAAAAAAGTACAATGAATTAAAAACCTGGACAGATGAGAAACAATAGAAGAAAAGGAACAAAAGGTGAGGGAACAAGTGAAAAAGGAAAATGAAGAAAAAACAAAACTAGGTGGAGTGGAAGAAAAAGCAAAAGTAGTCAGAAGACAGAAAAATGAAGAAGAGAATTAAAGTAGGTTGAAAAAATAAGTAAAAGAAAGAAAGATACAAAGAAAGTGAAAACAACATACAAGAAACAAAGCAGCAACAAAGAAGCAACACAGGAAAAACATTCTTCCCCCCTTAGGCCCCTAGAGAACTTCTCAGGCCGCTGGTGCTCATCAGTTAATCACCATGCAGCCTGCCCTTCATAGGTGATGTACCCAGGTTTATTAAATAAACTAAAGGAAAAAGAAAAAAAATCCAAAACATTTCAGGATAAAACAGTAGAAACTCAGTCTATATGTTCCATATCATAAGAGGTTAGTTGTGTGCTTTAACTCTCCCTGGGTTCCTTCTTTAGGAGGTATCATGACTCAAACCAGTGACTTTCTACATGTAAGGCAGGAATTCCCCCACTGCACCACAGCAGCTCTATAGACTAAATAGGTTTTTGAAATCTTATTGGGCTTTTCCTGCCCCCATTTCCCTTAGGCAATTTGGACTTTAAATAGTTTTCAGTGGCTGAGCTTGTTAGACACCTGTCTCAATAGCTTCCCTGACCAAGTACCTCTCTCCCAGGGTGGCTAGGTGTGACAGCTTGCCTGAGCAGATTCCCCTGTCCCTTCTCTCTAGGGCCAGCTCAGTGCTGGCTAGTATCCTCCCTGATATTCAAAGGAGTCTCACATGTACTAACACATGGAAAGGAAGCCATTCTCCACCTTTGCCAGACTCCTCTTCCTCCCAGGGGATGCTCCCTCCCACTCAGCTGGCTGTTGAGAGCAAGAGAGTCCATGAAGGCTATTTGCCTTGAGTGTGGGGCTTAGCCATCAGTCATTTCCAGCCTCACAGATGAGCCACTCATGGTTATCCTTTGTGTTCTTTATCTCTTTGTCTGGCTCCCTCCAAATCAATGCCCTGAAGCCTCCTATTCTGTGGATTGCCTAAACAGCTCACTCAGGTAGGATTTTACCCCTTCTCAGCCATATTTTGTGAAAGACCTGGCAAATGCCTACCTACATTGACACCATTTTCCTGGAACCTTCTGTATACTTTCTTAATTGATGCAAGGAAGCCATGTAAAAATAAAACATGACCAACCATGTTCACAGAAGTCACACAGAGAAAAAAACACACTATCTTCTGCAGGTTCCAAATATTTCCCAGCTATTTCCACATTCATGGTGCATAAGTATAATCCCCAGATATGTCCCCACCCAGTGAAGCCAGCACATACATTAGCATCCACCTCAGAGAGAAAGTTAGCTTGCAAAAGAAATGGAATAATTAGTTTTCCATAGTGTGTCCAAATAAAAGAAAAATGTTTTTTAAAAAATGATTGAAGGGAGGGAATAAATTTAAAAATTGTTATTTGTAAAAATGCAGACCTTTAAAAACATACAAATGGAATCTCCATAAACAAATATTTTATTCACTGAGATCAGAAACATGCTACTGATGGTATGAGGAAGAGAAAACTGCTTTTATAGAAAAACTTCAGCAAATATCACCTAACATGCAATACACGATCTAAAGTGATGTAATTTTGTTTTTAAAGCAGTCTATTTTTAATAATTTTTTTTTAATTAAAAATGTCTCCCTTTTGGTCAAGGTCTTTTTCCAGATGCAATGGTAGTTGGTGGTTCAAAATATTCGTTCAGTGCCAGGAGTCATGTCCCATGCCAGGAGGAAAGTAGTATATTTACATGCTGTGTTTGGCTTAGAGAGAGGCCACATATGAGAAGCAAGAAAGTTTTCAGGAGGTAACTCTTAGGCAGTATATAATACTAGGCTAAGGTTCAATTTCACAAGAAAAGGTTCATAAGTATAATCATCAAAATCAAAGGCCTAGTGTAATGGTCTATCTTCCTTCACTAGACACTGCCCTTGCACTCAGGGAATTCCTCCTGTCCTTTTAGAGAGTGTAGCAGAACTCCCCTGGATGGTAATTCAATATTCTTTCCGTTATTGTGTGGATCTCCACTCACCAAGACAATGCCTCATGAACACTTGAACTAAATCATATGCCTTACTGACATGCCCCAGGTTAACCCCTCCCCATGCATACCCACATCACTGACACCCCACACCAGTGATTCTCCCCTGCCACTGTTGGAGCCTTCTGTGATCCACAAACTCTCCAATAATGAAGCCAACAAAATAATCAAACAAAATTAATGTAAAATATAATCATTTTTAAAATATCCAATAAAATACAAAAAAGCAAAATTTTGAAATTAAAAAAAATTTTAGACATTGTGTCTTTCAACTCTGAAAGATCTATTGTGTTTTATGTACAGCAATATTTTCTTCCATATATTTACTCGTGTATTATTTTTTCATTTTATCTTCAAAGAAGCTTTAAGATACAGAAAAGTCACATAGATAATATAGAGGATTCCCATATACCCAATTCCATCTCCCTTTTCCCTTCTCCCTTATTAATAACATTTTACATGTGGATGGTACATTTGTTTCAACTGCAGTATTGAAGCATTGCTACTAACCATGGTAAATGGTTTACATTATGGTTTACATTTTGGATTATATACATTTATAGATTTTTACTCAGGTGGTGTTTCAGGAAAATCAGTGAAAAAGGCTGGACCAAGAAGATGTGAAAATTGGCATGAATGATATCTGGAACTTATATGATTTTATTGATGTCATACTTTTATTTTTGGCTTACTCCTAAAAAGTAAAATTTGCTTTATTTTTGAAAACATTCCATGAGTCTTCATGTAACCTCCACCAAAATCAAGATACAGAAGAGTTCCATCACCACAAAATGTCCCTTCATGCAGCCCCTTAGTAGTCAAGCCAGGTCTTTTCTAATCCCCAGCTAAGACAGTTTATATATGTATGTATTAATTAATATTATGGATAACTTGCAATGATGTGATATATTTGTTATAATTGTTGAAAGTATATTTAGATAATTGTACTATTAACTATATTCCATGGTTTAATTTAGAGTTCACTGTGTAATGCAGTATCATGTTTTTTTAAATTTTATTTTATTACCATATATACAACTTAATATTTCCCCTTTTATCAACATTCAGATATATATATCTCAGCACTATTAATTATGTTCATGATGTTATACTACCATCACCACCATCCATTACCAAAACATTTCCATTATTCCAAACAGGAACTCTATATATTTAAAGCCTTAACTCCCTATTCCCTATGCCCACCCTTACACATGGTAAACTTTATTTTAGAATCTGACTCTATGATTTTGCTAATTCTAGTTAGTTCATGTCAGTGAGATCATAAAATAGTTGTCCTTTTTTATCTGGCTTATTTCACTCCACATTATGTCTTGAATCTTGAGGATTAAGATCTACTCTGTGTTATGTGATCTAATCAAAGGCCCTTAAAAGCAGTAATTTAATCAAAATAGGTTTACAAGCATAAGAATGGATTAGCTTTAAGAACAGGATTTTCTGGGGTCCACAAATGCTTCAAAGTGATATGAAGGGGATAGGCAAGGGCTGGAAGATGGCCACAGGCATATCCATGACTTCCCCAGCAATCCACCCATCAGTCTCTCAACAAGCCTTCTCCTCCATATTAGCATTCACAACATAAGGCCACCTCCCACATCAGATAAAGGGTGTAGACAAGGGTGGAGATGGATCAGGCCTACTGGCCATGCTCCTCAATAATGTTTACAGTAAAAGTTTGAGAACACCAGCAGCTGCAACACATTATCAGGTATTACCTATGCATATCCTTACCAAAACCAGGGTGATCAATCCTTTCTGAAATAATTGTTGCATCAATGGTCCCTACCTTCCAGGAGCCAGCTGAAGAGGCCTCATATAGAATTTGTGTGTACTCTTTCCAGCCAGTTGGTTTGCTGTTGGATTTTATTCACATGCTGTTTTGTGACCCTGAAATATTAATATATGTATATTAAAGATGTTACCAATAGCACATATGCAGCCTTGTGCTAGGAAGAAGTCTAAGGCAATGTGATGTTGGGATGTTGACTCACCAGCAAGACAAGTGAGTCCTGTGACAAAGAAGTGGAGCAAGTGTTTGGGTGGCAAAACTAGCAGTTTGTCACTTTCCCTGCAACCATGATGTCCCTAGGTCAGCTGGAAAAGGTGTATTCCTTCCAGGTTGCTGCCAGGGCATATCCTAAAATGAAAAAGAGGAGCAGGGAGAAGAAACTTGTCCTGACAGGGTGGGCATGCCACCACTTCCCTTGGAAACTCTTTTCTCAGCTTATTTGCATTGCCTTAATTTTTTGCTTTAAAGCCACCCAGTCAGGCTGTCCCTTACTTTGAGATATAATTTCATTGCTTTTCTCTTTATCTGAGGGCTTTACCCATAGCTTCTAACCCAACATCCCTTCTTCCTGATAGATGAAAGTTTTAAGTACTCCTAAATTGTATTCCATGACTATCTACAAGGGAACTACTTTCACAACCAGGGGTAGACATCACCCATTAATTTCAAGGATTGTGCCAGGCCCTGTGTATCCAGCCCATTGGATTTCCATCCTGTCTGCTAAGCACATTGAGGCCCACTTATCTCATCCTACCCCCCACCACACGACTCTAACATTCCACCATCCTGTGAATCAAATGGAGGGTATAATGGTAAAAATCTGGATGATCTCCTGACTGGTTAACAAGGAGATTCCCAAGTGGTATGTCTTTGGTCCCCCTTACATGGCCAATCCTCATTTTGAAGTGTATAAGGACAAATATGCAGCAAAGCCTGGGTCCCTCCTCCACATTCATCTTCTCCCTGTGCTAGGAAGCTGTATAAGGTCATTTATTCACTTCCAGGGAATTGCTGAGTTCAGTATCCTGGAAGACACAAATAAGGAAAATAGTTCATCACATAAAAGGGTTGTCAGCTGTAGAAACTCAAACTTCTTTTTTAGTATCCACTGAAGTTCTCTAAAATGACACCTGCCTGTGAGTGGTAGGCAAAGTAGCCTGGGTGTCATCGAGGGCAAATTCACTGTCTTCAACCTTCAGGCAGGGTACATTTTATTCTTCTTACCAGGATCTCCAGGATTTTCAGGGGCAAAAATCAGTTTAATGCATCCTTTATCTTTAGTCATTGTGATATGGAACCTTGCCATATGCATCAACATAGATAATATAGATGGTGATTGAAATGCTATTAATTGTTTCCACATGTTTCTTCCTGACACTAGGGAACCTTTGATTTTACAAGTGTACTTCCTCCATGAACCTGGATAGACTACTAGACTGCTAGCTTTGGCTCATGAGTCAGTACACAGGTATGCTAGGGTGATTATTTCTTAGTATTCCAAGGCTAAGTGAACCACTCACATTTGGCTCATTTGCAAATTTTTCCAGTGCCAGAGGTGTTATGTAATCTTCCAGAGGCCAGGAAAAGAGGAGATACTGCACAATGGAAGCCAGATGGCTTCAGCTTGGCTGATCCATCAGTGAAATGGTATTGAGTATCTGTTAGTGCATCCTTGAGTCAGTATCCCCAAGATGCCAGTGCAATGATGGAAAAGCCATCCTCTGGTGTTGCAACAGAATCATTTTTGTGGGGGACCTCTACCACCAGCCCATATAAACTTGTCACTCCATGGGGTCCCAGGCAACCTCTATCCTGAATATACTACATCCATTTGATGATACTCTATTGTTGGGCCATGTCTGGAGGAATTTTCTGATTACCCAAACCCCAGGACATCATGGAGATTTCTAGCTTCAGGAAGACTTTTGTTCTTGGAAATACTTTCCATTTCTATGATGATCCTATAGCATGCCAGACATTACCTCTCAAAAGGGAGTGGCAGTAGAGTGCATCCAGGAAATTCTTCATCCAAAAGATCTGCAAATTCTTGTTGCTCCTTATTTTTGCCAGGTGGACCAGTCAGCATGGGTGTAGGTGACAGAAACTTGATCTCCAATGAAGTTCTAGGCTTTAAACTTCTTAAAGGCAGTGAAGCTGAATTGACTGCTTTAACCTCTTGCAGGGCCTGCAGTCAAAAATATTAGGATGGAGTAAAAGGTGTTTCCCAGTTCAAAACTGCAAATCAAACATTGTGGAGACTTTATGAGAGTCAGAATGTCTGGGACCTTGCTTGTCAACAGGGCACTTCTGCATTTAAGCACCAATAGTCTATAGTCAGTTGCCACACTCCACTTGCCTTTTTCACTGGGCACACTAGGCTCTTATAGGCAGAGATAGTGAAGCAGGTGACACCTGCAGAAAAAAGTCCTTTTAAAGTTCAGTAATTTCTTTCTTCCCACAAGGAAGGATATTGTGGCTGTTAGAAAATGTAGTAAGGCAATGAAAGCACTGGTGATGTGTGGTCTATCACTTGCCTGACAATGATGGCCAAAATTTTCCTGGAAGGTTGAGTATACTTCTTTAACTGTGCAGGACACCAATCCCTATTAACCATTCCCTGTTGGGAAACGTGACCATGGAGGCATCCAAGGGGCAAAAGAGTCAAATGCACAGAGTAATGATAACTTCCAAACCAATACAAATTTGAATGCATACCAGCTCCCTATACTATTTGATTTCCCTTGCCCTCTGTGTCTCCTGGAATGATAGATACCAGGGTAGTTGTATCCAAGAGTGCCATTAAGTTTGTTCACTGCCCCCAAATTTTACACACACTTGGGCATATGGCCTTTGGTGTCTAAGAGTGGTCAAGGTCCTTGATCCCATATGAAACCACTTTCAATTTAGTGAAGTCTCAGTAATGAGGTCCTTCCCAAAAGCCATGTTCCCCAGTCAGGACCAAATTGAAAGGTGGGAAATTTTCAGGATACTCCTCTGCTTCTACTGCCCATATCTTGGAATTGTGATGATGGGGTCAGGCAGAGTCCAGTTGTCCCTGTTGAGCCTGGGGCTCTTTTTCTAGACTATATTTTTCTCAGAGTCCTTAACTTGAGATACTGGTTTCATTTAGGAATTCTTGCTCTCATGGCTGCAAGAATATAGCTTAGCAAGTAGCAGCCGCAAATGGAAAGGATGGTCAATGATGCAAATTTACAGGTCTCAGGGTTTTTTGGATTAACAAGCTGGTGCACACTCCCTGCCAGTCTAGCTCATTGGTCAATTACCATGAAACTAGGCTTCTAGAATGAAAGTCCATGCCCCTAGCAGGAAGTATATGATAAACAAACTCAATCTCATCTCCCAGAAGAAGCCCATGTGTAAGGAAGAGAACTACCTTGCCAACCCATTCAGGGAATACTTTTCTAATAAAATCATCAATGTCACAGTGTGAAATTGGAATCTAGTGAGGGGTAAAGTCACCTGGCATTGGAATACCCACATGCCAACACCCAGTTGTTGCAACATGACCACAAATTCTTCCTTATTACTCCAAAGATTTTTTGGAATTTGGGGCAGATCTCTAAGAGTCAGATATTCTCATGTAACTCTTTGAAGGATCCAGTCAAACAGACACTGTGGCCACAGAGTCCCTGAATCACTGTTAGAAATGTAGGGAAAAAAATGAGATGTGGAAGTCTTTATATTAATTCTGTAAATTTATCAATGAAATACTTCACAGGGAACTAGGAAAGTCATCAAAAGCCTAGTTGATATCTCCCAGCCCTTGCCAAACCCCTCTTTTTACTGTGTACTGATGTTTTGATCTTCATCCTTCCCAAGCTCCTACTAAGAATTTATTGGAGGATTTGGTTGCATGTGAGGCAGCCAAGATTCTTCCTTTCAGCATGATTGATGACAGATTGCACTAATCTTTTGGAAACTTGCAAATTAAGCTAGGAAAGACCATTAATTATCAATTCATGATGTCCTTGCTGATAACCCTGAATTCTTCAAGTTCCCCCATATCTCCTCAACCCTTCTATTCAGGACAGGGGACATGACCTGCCAAATGAATGCACCTAATTCCTCTAACCCCATTGTTTTTCCAGAGTGTGTGTCTTTTTTATTTATTTGCATTTCAAATGTGACCTGAACAAAGCAAGAATTTATCATTTCATGGAAAGAACATCAAAATTTGTTGTGTAGAGTACTTCCCTTACCAACTCCAAAGGCCAAGCTAAAAAGTGTTAGGAGTATATGAAAGAGAGTACAACATGGGGAAGAATTACCAGTGTCTGAGCCACGGTCATCCTGGACTAGCCTATGTCCAGAAAAGCTGTAACTTGTAAGAGAGCTCATCTAGAACAAGCAGAGACTTGACAACTGACTACAGACCCTTGAACAGCTCAGCAGAGATCAACAAAACTCAACACTATAGACTCAGCAGCCATATTAAAAGCATTATCTTAAACTCTTTTTGAGGATTGCTTTACGTGCAACCATAGCTAATGATACAATAATTGTTGTTAGAAAAATTTAGGGCATTAATAACAAACTACTGCTTCTTAATTTGAGCCTTTTTTTTTCAGATATTGGAGGGCAGCAATACTGATCATTCTGTTATTCAAGAACACTTTGGATAACTAAAGATTAAATGTGACTCTCTTTGAGAGTCCTTTCCTGGTAAGCAGATGCTAGAAGGATATGCAGGTTTATGCAGGAATACCTTGTGACATTACTCAAAACCTTCCATTCTAAGAGGCATTATTGCACAGAATTTCAAGCTTTTCATATGTCATCCTTTCATCATGAGTATTGAGTATGGTTTTGAACATAAATGCCAAAAAATGGGTAATAGAAATAATAGAATGTTCACTAACATGGTCTTTACAGTTTATGCTGAAATGTAGAAAAGGAGAATATATTTTGTTTAAAGTAGGAGTCTTATTTATAAATCCCGAGACACATGGACAGCAAGATTTCTTACTTAATGTGTAGATAAAAATCATCCAAAACAATTCTTTACTTTAGTAATACAATGTACGATTGAATGTTTTACTTCACCATATTTAAGTTCATATCTGCTTAAGGTACGTTTTGGTTCCAAGGAATGTTCATAGAGTCACAGTTTCAGTCTCTGAGGATTTGAGCCCTGCAACCACAGGTACTTATTTTGTCCCCAAGAAAAATGATCCTTGTATGGTTTCCTTAGAACCTCCTCAGAGCCCTTTTATGTCTTTATTCCTCAGACTGTAGATGGTGGGGTTCATCATTGGCATGACCATGGGGTACATCACAAGGCTATAGCATTTGTATGTGCATTGTCCAAAGCAGAAGAACACATTAAATCACCCACACTCATATAGTAAAATAAGGAAATAATTACAGGTAAAATGAACAGGTGGAAAATGTTTCATACTTCTACTGAGATGATGAGATTTCATGTATGAAGGAACAATCTTACAATAACAGTCAAGAATCCCAGTGAGGGGACCAGTAGCCAACAGGCTAGCTGCAAAGTACATCTCTATATCATTGATCAAGCCATATGATTAAGGTCACAGAAAAAGGGATGGATTTCCAAATGTGTACAAAAGACAGTGACACCACCATTAAGCTTACCCCCCTTCCCAATTATTTATTAGAGAAGGTGTGGGTTTACAGAACAATCATGCATAAAACACAGTATTCCCATACATCACTATTATTAACAATTTATATTGGTGTGGAGCATTAGTTAAATTGGTGAAAACACATTTCTATTATTGTCCTATGGATTATAGTCTATGGTTTAATTTAGAGTTCACCGATTTTGTAGTGTAGTTCATTGATTTTTTATTTTTATTTTGTCACCAGAAATATAATCTAACTCCCTTTTTTAATCACATTAAGATATATATTTCAGTGCTATTATGTTCACAATGCTGTGGTTCTATCACCGTCATCCATTACCAAAGCATTTCCATCACTCCAAATATGAATCCTGAACACTTTAAACCATAACTTACCATTCCTGTCCCCTGGTGGCCTATATTAAAGATTCTTACTCTGTGAGTTTCCTTATTCTAATTATTTCAAATCAGTGAGGTCATACAATATTTGTCCTTTTGTGTCTGGCTTATTTCACTCAACATGTCTTCCAGATTCATACTTGTTATCACATGTATAAGGACCTCATTCATTTTTTGGCAGAATAATATTCCATTGTTGTATAACCACATTTTATTTATTCATTAACTGATTGATGGATACGTGGATTGCATTCATTTTTTGGCAATAGTGAATAGTGACGCTAAGAACATCATTGTGCAAATATATGCTCGAGTCCTTGCTTTCCATTCTTTTGGATATATACCTAGTAGTGGGAAATATGGGTCATATGGTAATTCTATACTTAGCTTTCTGAGGATCTGCCAAACTCTCTTCCGCAGTAGCTGCACCACTTTGCATTGCCACCATCAGAGAATGAGTGTTCCTATTTCTCTGAATCTTCTCCAACACTTTCAATTTTTAATTTTTAAAATAATAGCCATTCTAGTGGATGTGAAATGGTAACTCATTGTGGTTTTGATTTACTGGTTTTGATTTACTTGATAGTTAATGATGTGGTGTATTTTTTCATTTACTTCCTAGCCATTTGTGTAACTTCTTTACAGAGATGTCTATCCAAGTCTTTTGCCTATTTTTAAATTGGGTTGTTTTTCTTGAAGGATTTCTTTATATACTCCAGATATTAACACTTCATCAGATATATCGTATCCAGATATGTTATCCCATTATGTAGGTTGTTGCTTACTTTCATGATAAAGTCCTTTGAGGTACATAATTGTGATTTTGACAAGGTCCAATTTATTTATATTTTCTATTGTTGCTTGTGCTTGGGGTATAAAGTCTAAGAAACCATTGCCTAACACCAAGTCCTGAAGATGCTTCCCCAGGTTTTCTTCTATGAGTTTGATAGTTCTGGCTCTTATATTTAGGTCTTTGATGCATTTTGAGTTGATTTTTGTGAAAGGTGGGAAATAGAGGTCCCCTGTTTTATTTACAATTGGAAATCCAGTTTTCTCAGCACCATTTGTTGAAGAGACTATTCTTTCCCAGTTGAATTCTGCTAGCCACCTTGACAAAAATCAGTTGTCCATAAATGTGAGGGTTGAATTATGAGCTATGTATTCAATTCCATTGGTCTGTATGTATGTCATTGGGCCAGTACCATGCTCTTTTGAATACTGTGGCTTTGTAATAAGTTTTAATATTAGGAAGTGTGAGTCCTCCCACTTCATTCTTAAAATTTTTAATTTTGAGTAGGTCCCAGTCATCTATTTTTTTTTTCATTGCTCATGTTTTGGGTGTTAAGTTCATGAAACCATTTCCTAATATTAGATCTTGTAGATGCTTCCCTACATTATCTTCCAAGATCTTCATGGTCTTGGTTCTTATATTTAGATCTTTGATCCATCTTGAGATAATTTATGTATAAAGTGTGAGATGGTGTTCCTCTCTCATTCTTTTGGATATGGATATCTTGTTCTCCAAGCACCATTTGTTGACAAGGCCATTCTCTCCCAGTTGAATGGGCTTGGTGGCATTATTGAATATCAGTTGACTGTATATAAAAGGATCTAAATCAGAACCCTCAACTCAGTTCTATTGGTCAATATGTCTATTCTTATGTCAATGCCATGCAGTTTTTACCACTGTAGCTTTGTAGTATATTTTAAGATGATCAGGGTGATTCCTCTAATTTCATTTTTCTTTTTCAATATGTCTTTGGCTATTCAGGGCCTTTTACCCTTCCAAATAAAATTCATAGTTAGTTTTTCCAATTCAGTAAAAATTGCTGTGGTAATTTTTATTGGGATTGCATTAAATCTGCAAATCAGTTTGTGTAGGACCGATATCTTAATGATGTTTAGTCTTCCTATCGATGAACAGGGAATAATCTTCCATTCATTTAGGTCTTCTTTGATTTCATTTAACAGTGTTCTGTAGTTTTCTGCAATAAAATCCTTTACATTTTTAGTTAAATTTATTCCTAGATATTCAATTCTTAAGTTGCTATTTTAAATGGATTTTTTTCTTGATTACCTCCTCAGATTGTTCATTATTGGTGAACAGAAATGCTACTTATTTTTACATATTAATCTTATAACCTGCCACTTTACTGAACTCATTTATAAGCTCCAGAAGCTTTGTTGGTTTCTCAGGGCCTTTTATGTATAGGATCATGTCAAATGCATATAGTGAAAATTTTACTTCTTCCTTTCCAATTTGGATGGCTTTTATATCTTTTTCTTGCCTAAGGGCTTGAGCAAGTACTTCTAACACAATGTTAAATAAGAGCTGTGACAAAGGGCATCCTTGTCTTATTTCACATCTTAGAGGGAAAGCTTTTAGGATTTCACCATTGTATATTATGTTAGCTGAGAAATTTTCAGCCATTATTTCCTCCAACACTCCTTCTGCTCCCTTTCCCATCTCTTCTACCTCCGGGATTCCTATGAAGGGTATGTTTGTGCATTTCATTTTGTCATTCAAGTCCCTAAATCTCTGCTACATTTTTCTATCTTTTTATGTCTGTTCTACTATCTGTCTAATTTCAGCTGTACAGTTTTCCACATTGCTGATTTTTTCCTCTGCCTGTTCAAATCTGCTGTTATGTTTTTACAGTGTATTTTTTTATTTCTTTCATTGTGCCATTCACCACAATCATATCCATTATCTTTTTATGTATGGTTATGATTTCTTCAGTATATTCTCCCAGTGTCTTCTTAACGTCCTTTATCCCTTCCTTCACTTCATTAAGTTGGTTCATGATATTTGTTTGGAGATCTCTGGTTAGTTGTTCCATGTTTTGCATCTCCTTTTGTTTTTGTTTTTATTTTTTAGTTTTTTTTCATTAGACTGGACAATGTCTACTTGTTTTTTAGTATGACTTGTAATTTTTGTTGGTGTCTAGGTATCTGTTTATCTTGATGGGTTTATTCAATTTGTTAGCTTCTGTTTCTACTCTAAGGTTTTATTTTATTGTTGTTATTGTGCATGTTTCACTTTGATCCTCTGTTCCTCTTATTTTGTTTCATTACTGTTTTCTATGTCCCCTTGACAAAAGAAAATTAGGACCAGAGATAAATGAAAGAAATGAGAAGAGAAAAAGTATAATAGTAGTAATATTTAAAATGATAGAAGAGGAATCATACAAGACCTAAAAAAATAAATAATTAACATGAGTAAAAAATCATATGAAGTTCAAAGGAATAAGAATAAAAAAAAGTGGAATAGAAAGAATGAAATGAGGAATAATATGGAGAAAATAGAATGGATTAAAAGGCTGGAATGATGAGAAGAAGGGAAAGGATGAAAACAGTAAAAAGAAAGAAAATAGAGGAAAAAGAGACAGAGAGAAATAAAAACCAAATTGAAGATCAAACAAAAAGAGGTGGAATGAAAGAAAAACAACAGAAAATAGAAGATAGAAAAATGAAGGAAAGAAAAGAAATAACATAGGTAGAAAATGTGTAAAAGAATAAAAAAGGAAACAATGAAAGGGGAAACACAAGAAAGAAGAAACAAAACAGCAGTAATTAAAAGAAAAAATAAAGGAAAACATCATTCCCTCTTAGGTTCCTAAAGAGCTTCTTAGGGTACTGGTGTTCATCAATCAATCACCTTGCACCCTGCCCTCTGTAGTTGATGTACCAGGTTTAAGCATGTAAAATAAGTGGGAAAAAGGAACTTAAAAAAAATTACAGATCTAAGAAAACCTAAAACAAAAAGAATGCCTATTTGTTCTCTGCCTTAAGATGTCAGCAGAATGCCTGATAACCCAATGGATCACTCTCTGGTTCACTTCTCTAAGGAGATCCAGGAATTGAACCAGGGACCTCATATATGCCAGGTGGGAATTCTTCAACTGAGCTAAAGTGTCCCCCTTAGGTTAATTAGGATTCAGAAATCAATCTGTCCCCTTTATCTCAGGCATTTTAGACTTCTACAGGTTGCTAGAGTTCTGCTGATTATGTGCCTGTCCCTACCCCCTCTCAAATCTAGTACTTCTCTCTTCTTGGGTGACTGGGCATGACAGCCTGCCATAGCAGATCCCACCTCCCCTCTCCCTGTCAGGTCAGGGTCCCATCTGAGATTCAAATGGGGCTCAGCTGGCCAAACTTAACTACAAAGAAACCATTCTCCACCTTCGTTCAGACCCCTCTTCCTCCCAGGAAATGCCCCCTCTCACTCTTTTGGCAGCAGCAAGCCAGGGGTACCACCAAGGCTACAGGCCTTGAGGGTGGGTATATGTGCCATTTCCAGCCACAGGAATGGGCAACTCATGGTTTTCCTTTGGCTTATTTATCTTTGTTGTACCTTCCTAGATGACTCAGAGCTCCTTCCCATTCTATATATATCCAAAGCAGCTCCTTAAATAGGTCCCTGCTTTCTCTCCTCATTTTATGTGAGAATGTCAGATTCTGCCTACTTATTTTGGTGCCATTATCATGGAAGTCCATAATTATTTTGTAAGTTCACAACTTCTGTAATAAAAATATAGTTAAAAAAAGAAATAAAAACAAAATAAGAAGGCTAGCAGAAGGTGAAAGAATTTCTCTGTACACATGAGAAGGGGTCCTGCATCTTACGTTGGACATCCCTTCAGATATTTGATGGCAGCACTGATGATCACTTGATTACTCAAGTTTCCTTCAAATAAATGTATTAAATGTGACTAACATTATGGTTCTTTTCAGATTATTGGGGGAGTTTTAAAGGGTGGGCAAGTTTGTGTAGAATAACTGGTCACCTTCAATCAGAACTCTACATTCCCAGAGAAATTTTGTGTAGGAATTGAAGCTCTTGTGTCTATCAAACTTTGATCATGATGACTGAAGAGAATTTTGAGTATAAAGGAGATAAATGGATGATGGAGTATATACATTGTTTGTTCCCTCTCCTGCCTCTTAATATTTATATTAAAATTCAGAATAGGACAGGTATTTTGTTTATAGGAATAAAAGAAGTCACAACTAATGCAACCTATGACTACAATTAACAATAATATTGTAATATTTTTCATGAATTGTAAGAAAAGCACTATACCAATCCTACAGATCAAACATAAGGGGCATAAGGGGTATGGGATTTTTCTTTTTGGATCAATGAATAAGTTCTAGAATTGATTATGGTAATGAAAGCACATCTCTGTGATTATACTGAGTGCCCTTGATTGTACACTTTGCATGTATTGTACAGGGGGTGCAAATAAAAATTTTACAATAAAAATTCACAATTATCTGTACTTTTAGTCATTCAAAGTGTAATGAATCAATGATAAATGTTCTTCCATTGTTAGAATCATAATGTCTTTAGTAGAATACCAGAAAGTCTACTCTAGTCCATTGTAAGTTCTGAGGAGAAGATGGAAAAACAAGTGTAATATGGGGGCATTTTTGGGACTTGGGATTTGTCCTGAATGACATTGCAATGACAGATACAGGCCATTATATATCTTGTCATAACTTACAAAATTGTGTTGGAGAGAGTGTAAACTATACCATAAACTATAATCCACGCTTAATTCTAATGCTCCAAAATGTGTTCATGAATTGTACCAAATGTACCACACTAATGAAAGATGTTGTTATTGTGAGAAATTGTGGGAGAGGTAGGGAGTGGGGCAAATGGCAATACCTTATATTTTTTTTATATAACATTTATGTAAACTAATTATCTTTTAAAAACATAGAAAAGTATATTTTAAGAAGTGTAATGAATCTAAAAAGGTAATTGAGTTCTGGGATGATGGCTTCAAAGTAGGCAAGCTGGGCAGAAATCCCTCACAGAAACAGAAGAAAGGGCTAAAATCTGTTTGATGGACCTGCTTTGGGTCTCAGCAGACCAGGAGAGTGCTGCATAACCTCCAGGAGGGAGAGTGATGGAAATACAATAAATGTAAATATGAGTTATTAAATCTATGTTGCAGCTGGAAAAGTCTCCATCCTTCACCCTCAAGACATTAAGCCTGGATAAAACCCCTGACTCATTGCAGCTGACTGAGAGGGGAAGAGGTATTTTCCTCTCCAGGAAAAGGACAGTGCATTACAGGGTGGATAGTGGGTTCTCTTTAGTGAATTAGGCCAGCTGAGACCACTATTAATCTCACCTTAGCCCAGAACAGAAACATGGGCAAGGGGAGGTTGAAAAAAAAACACCTATGTGGAAAGATTTTCTGAGTGTCATCTGTTACCTGTCCAGGAAACTGCAAGGAAAAAAGCTTCTTAACCGGAACACCATGGGAGAAAGTCTGAGTCCCATTAGTGAGTCTCCGGAGGGATTTTGATAACTTAAGCTGTGCAATTTTTTATAGATTTATTTTACTTACTTTATTTTTCTTTCTTTATTTTTCTTTTATTTATACCCTGCTTCCCCCAGTTGGTTCACTTGTTTGTCTGCTCATTGTTTTGCTTGCATTCTACAGGAGGCACTGGGAATGAAACCTGGGACCTTTCACATGAGAGGGGAATGCCCAATGGCCTGAGCCACATCTGAGCCCCATGGGCTGTGTCATCTGCTGGCTTGTGGCCTCTGCTTGTTTCAGTGGGTGCAGAGTTTAACTCATTGCAGTGGGGGTGGTGAATATCATTGTTGTGGGAGACAGCATCTGCTTATTTTCTTTTAGGAGGCACTGGGTCCTGAACATGGGAATTCTCATGTGGTAGGCAGGTGCCCAAGTGGTTGAGCCACATCTGCTTCCAAAGCTGCACAATTTTAAAAACTTAAAATAAGTTGAACCAAAAATCAAAGAAGAGCAGTGAAAAGAAAACATTAGGCATGAGAGAGAAACTGTCAGAGTAAATTCACCAACATATTCATATGCCTAGATATCAGCAAAAAATTACAAGCCATACCAGGAAACAGGAAGAGATGGCACAGCAAAAGTAACAAACCAAACACCTTGATGAGATGCAGTAGTTGAAATAACAAATCAGTGATAATCTCACAAATCCCCTAAATCAATTCAAAGAATTGAAAGAAAATATGACTAAAGAGGTAAAGGACATTAAGAAGACAGTGGGTTAGCACTAAAAAAAATTGGAAACCTGCAAAGAAAACCAGCAGAACTTATGATAATGAAAGACACAATGGGTGAGAATATAAATACATTAGAATCTTGTAATAGCAGATTTGATTTAATCAAAGACAAAATTAGTGATATTGGGGAGGAGAAACAGCTCTATTGAGGTATCATTTGAATGCATTGAATTCACCCATTTTAAGTTTACAAATTAAATGATTTTCCAGCAGAATTCTGCTGCCTTCACTAAATCCATCTTTAGAACATGATCATCACCAAAAGATCTTCATGCACATTTTTTAGCATTTTTCTATATTGTAAAGGTGCTTTAAATTACATAAATGCTACATCGAAAGTATAGGGCATCCTTGATTAATTGTTCCATGTTTTGTATCTCCTATAGTTTTTTTTTTTAGTTTGTTCTTTAGACTGGGCCATGTCTTCCTTTTTTCACTATGGCTTGTAATATTTTATTGGTGTCTAGGCATTTGTTGATCTTGAGGGATTTATTCAGATGTTTAGCTTCTCTTTCTGTCCTAAGGTTTCATTATGTTTTGTTTTGTGTTACATTTCCTCTTTGACACTTGGTTCCACTTATTCTATATCCTTGTAGTTGTCCATATTTCCTGAAAAAATAATAAGATGAAAGAAAAGGAAAGGTAGAAGGGAAAAAGACTAAGAGTAATAACTTTAAAAAGATTGAAAAGGAACCAGAAAAAGAGGCAGGAGGAAAATAAGTAATCAGAGTGAAACTTCATAAAAATACAAAGTAATAAGATTAAAATAGTTTGACCAAAAAAATAAAACTAGAAAAACAGGAATAAAAGTAAAGACTGTAATATGAAAAATGAAGAGGAAAAAAAAAAAAAGAACAAACAAGAGAATGTGGAATTAAAGAAAACCAATGGAAGAGGGAAAACAGTGACAGAAGGAAAAGAAATTTTATAAAAATCTTAGGCATAAAAAGAAAAAAAAAAGGAACAAAGATATTCGGGAAAAAAAACAACCCAGGAAAAACAGGCTTCTCTCTTTGGCCACTAGGATCCATCTCAGGCTGCCAGTGCTCATCATTCAATCACCTGAAATCTACTCTGCACAGGTAAGGTACCTGGTTTTAAAGAATAAAGTAAAGAAAAAAATTAAATCATCATAATCATATTTAAAATAGATAAAAGAACTTAAAAAAAAAAACCTCAGTCTGTAAGTTACCTGTCACAAAGTTCCAGCTGGATGTCTGTCACTCTGCTGGATCACTCTCTGGAGCCCTTCTCTTAGAAGGCAACTGGGATTGATGCAGAGACCTAATATATACGATGCAGGTATTCATCAATGGACCACACCCATTACACAGGTTAGGTAGGCTTCTGAAAGCTTATCTGGCTCTCTGTGCCCACTTTTCTCTGAGGTTGTTGGGATTCTAACAGTTTGCTGGCTATGTCTCCTGGCTTCCTCCTGTCTGGACTGGTTAGGTGCTTGTCTCCACCTAACCCCACACTGATCCCGTTCTTCTCTCTCCCATGGCAGTTGGGTGTGGCAGACTGCCTGATATGATCCCCCCTCCTCTCTCCCTGAGGCCATTTCTGTGCTGGCTGGGGATATTTATTTTCTGTCTGTTCTACCCACCCAATAATCCCTCCCCGTTACCCTTCTCTATCTCTGAGTCTGTTGGGTGCCTGTCCCACACCTTTTTGTCCTTTAGCTCTTCCACAGATGGGTCTTATTCAACCTCCACTTACTGGGCTGGCTACAGCTGAGATTCAAAGTGGGATCAGCTGACTAATTTCACTGAAGAGAAACTACTCTGCCCTCTGCCAGAACCCTCTTCAAATGGAAGAGCAAGGTTGGAGAAAGAAAAGGCATCCTGTGTGGGAACTGAGGATCAAGGGCCACAGACAGTGCAGGTGTTCTTACTGTACCTTCCTTGTTGTGGTCTCCACTTCATGCTCCTATCCACCTGCTATTCCTTTGCCTGTCCGAATTTATTTGATCACATTATTTTTGTGTGCGTGTGGTTCAGTATGGATGCAGCATGCCCCTCATTCACTTTCTGGCATTCTATCCTTTGATATTCTAGACTTTGTGTTTTGACATCTGTTTTAACAACTCCAATGGGCACAGTCCATTACTGGTTCTGCTCTTGTCAAACAAGCAAAGGACTACCCGGATAACCCTTTCCAATATCCTACACAAACCATGACAATCTGCTCTTTGACTGATTTGCCTTTGTCCATATGATGTATCATTGAGGACTTAATGTCATATGCACCATTATAATTGCACTCTCAGTTCTCCTGTAAAATGTATGAATTCAATGATTAGAGAACAGAACTATGTTGTTCTATTTTGTGTTTTCAGGAGAATATGGATATTTTTTAAAACAACAAATCTGAAGACAATATGAAATTATGAAATAAAAAATGGCATGGAGAATTAAATCAGACTAAATACAGTTGTTTCCAACTAACTGTATTAGGCAAATTTGAAGGGAATAACTAAATTTAAATTCTGAGAGAAGATAGAGCATAATTTATTAACATTTATGTGGATTAATAATTTAATAAAAAAGACAGAAATATTATAATTTAAACATATATTTGTAAAAATAGCACGGATGAAGTAACTTAAAAGTATAATTTCATCCCACATAAAGATATATGGATTCAAATATGCTTGTGGATAGGATGAAGGTGACATCTAATCAAAGCATATTGAAAAAAATTCTTCCAATGAATGGCAGAACGTGATGCAACTTTTAGAAATAAATCTAGACTTCTGGGAAGATGGCATTGATCTAGGCAGGCAGAGCTCAACTCTCACAAAAATAAGGGAGGAAGGGCAAAAATTTATCTGAGGCAGCTGCTTTGGGGATTTGAAGACCAGGAAAGTGCTGCACATCATCCAGAAGGAAGAGAGATAGATAGACAGAAAGGTCAAACAAAAACTATTAGTGACTCACCCTTGTGGCAAAGAGTGGCAAATATATCCCACCCTCAAGGCAAATAACATTGGTAAAACCACTGGCTCACTGCAGCTGATTGAGTGGGAAAGAACATTCTCTTGGAGGATGTGGAGCCTGGCAAAGGCCAGAGATGAATAGATACATTATTAGTCTGGAAATTTGATATTGTTATGAATTCCAAAAATAGATTTTGTATTTTGCTTGGAAATTGATCTGTTCATCTGGGAATTGTTGTTATGATTAGGGCTTTGATTGGGCCATTTCAGTAGGGTATTGAGACCTGCCCCTTGGTGGGTATGTAATCAAAGTTAAAAGACTTGGCAAAGGACAGAGTTGGAGTTTTGAGTTGGAGTTCTGATGTGAAGTTTTGATGCTGGAGCCCAGGAAGGTGAGCAGACAGAAAAGCTTCGTCCTGAGGAAGGAGAGAAGGCCCTGGGAAGAGAGATGAGCCATTTGACTCACAGTTCACATCTGGCCTTGTGGAGAGAGGCAAAGCCTGGAGAGCCTCATAGTCTAAAGCTGACCTTGTGGAGGAAACAGAGACACTGATCCAGGAGAGAAATGGTGCCCCAGGAAGAGAGGAGCCGAAGAAGCCTGAATCTTGGCAAACATCACCAGTTGTCTTGCTCCAACACGTGGCAACAGACAGTGGTGAGGGAAGAAACTTGTGCTTTATGGCCTGGTAACAGCAAGCTTCTACCCCTGAATAAATACCCTTTATAAAATCAAGAGTGTATATCAAAAAGAAGCCTGCCCTTCAAGAAATACTAAAGTTCTGCAGGTTAAAAGGAATAAACAGGACAGAGGGTTGGAGGAGAGTGTAGAAAGGAATATTATTAGTAAGAATACCTAAAAAAGATTTAAAAAAGAAAATATGACATATATAAATCTAAAGAAAATATGGGTAATGTAGGTAATGCTTTAACAGTAATAACATTGAATGATAATGAATTAAACTCTTTAATGAACAGAAAGATATTGACAGAATGGATAAGGAAATATGACCCAACTATGTGCTGTATACAAGAAACTCACCTTAGACTCAGGGATGCAAGGAGGTTGCAAGTTAATGGTTGGAAAACGATTAAACACGTAACCCTAACCAAAAAGGTGAGAGTAGCTATACTAACATTGGTCAAAATAGACTTTAAATGCAAAACTATTGCATGAGGCAAAGGAGAACACTATATATTAGCAAAAGTGGTAATATGTCAAGAAGAAAGAACAATCATGAACATTTATGCAACTAACCAGGGTGCCCCAAACATTGTAAAAACTAAATGGAGAAATAGATGCCTCTACAATTATAAGGGGTGGCTTAATAATCCGTTATCATAATTAGACATCTTGACAGAAGTTCAATGAAGAAACAGATGCCTTCAATAATACTTTAAGGCAGGGGTTCTTGAACTTTTTTTTCCCAAGGTACACTTTGCCAGTCAGGTGAAAACCATGGACCCTTTACTAAGTCCACACCATACAGTGTATTATTTACTATATATGTCTCACCCTCATCAACACATTCCCATAAGAATAATGTTTTATTGAATCTTCAATTCCACCTCATGGAACCCCCTGAAAATTTTCTATGGACCTCTTGGGGATATGTGGACTCCCAGTTATGAACCCCAGGGTTAGAGGATCTAGACCTTATAGACATATAGAGAACAGTAGATCTGAGTACAGCAGGATATACATTCTTACAGAGCACACACAGTTTATTGTACAGGATAGATGACGTTCTAGGTCACAGAAAATTGCTCAACAAATTCTGAAATTCTGAAATTATACAAAGAAATTTCTCTGACCACAGTGGAATGAAACTGGAAATCAATAAGGGGAAAACAACCAGAATAGGACATATATAAACAAATCACTCTTAGGAAATTGCAAAAGAAGTCAGTAACTTCGAAAAGAATGAAAATGAGAACACAACATATCAAAACCTATGAAGTGCAGCACAAGCAGTATTGATAAGGGAAATTTATAGCCATAAATGTCTATATTAAAAAAGAAAAAAGAGCTAAAATCAAAGACTTAACTGCACACATGGAGGAACTAAAAGAAGAACAGCAAGCTAATGGCAAAGCAAGCAGCAAGAAGGAAATCACAAAGACTAGATCAGAGCTAAATGAAATTGAGTAAAAAAAAAAATAGAAAAAATTAACATAATCAAAAGTTGGTTCTTTGAGAAGATTAATAAAATTGATAAACCCTTAGCCAGACTAACAAAGAAAATAAATAGAGAAGACATAAATACATAAAATAAAATAAAAAAAACAAGTAAGCGGATATCCCCAAGGATCCCACAGAAGTGTGGGTTCCTAGAAAGAGTATCATAAAAGGATGCATTAAAAATCACATGCCATTGAAATATTTGCTCATTAAAAAAAATCATTTACCAAGAAGATGGATAACTGATGAAATGTACAAATTTCAAGAAACACACAAGCAACCAAGATTAAGGAAAGAAGAAATTGATGAACTCAACAGACCAATCACAAATAACAAGATTGTCTTATCAAAAACCTCTCAACTAAGAAGAGTACATGAACAGATGGCTTCACAGATAAATTCTACCTATCATTCTGGAAAGAAGTAACACCTATTGTGCTTAAAATCTTTCAAACAATAGAAGTGTAGGGAACAGCACTTAACTTATTCTATGAGGCCAACATCACCCTAATACCAAAGCCACATAAAGATGTCACAAAAAAAAGAAACATACAGCTGAATCTCTCTAATAAAGCTGGATGCTAAAATCCTCAACAAAATACTTGTTAAATGTATTCAAGAAAACATTAAAAGAATTATACATCATGACTATGTGGTTTTTATCTGTGTTATGCAAGGATGATTCAGCATAAGGAAATCAATCAAATCTATACACCACAATAACATATTGAAAGGAAAAAATCACATGATCATCTCTATTGATGCAGAAAAAACATGTGACAAAATACAAAATCCTTCCTTGATAAAAAAAGACTTCAAAAATAGGAATAGAATGATACTTCCTCAACATGATATACAGTATGTATGAAAACCCCACAGCTAACGCCATATTCAATGTTGAAATGCTAAAGACTTTCCCTCTAATATTTAAACAAGCCAAGGATGTGCACTGTCACTGTTCTTATGTAACATTGTGTTAGAAGTACTTGCTTGAACACTTAGGCAAGTAACGATATAAAAGGCATCCAAATTGGAAAGGATAAAGTAAAAATTACACTATTTGCATATGACATGATCCTATGCATATAAAGCACTGAGAAATCAACAAAGTTCCTTGAGCTGATAAACAAATTCAGTAAAGTGACAGGATATAATACCAACATGCAAAATTCTGTAGCATCTCTCTTCACCAGTAATGAGCAATCTGAGGAGGGAATCAAGAAAATAATTCCATTTACAATAGCAACTATAAGAATCAAATACCTAGGAATAAACTTAACCAAAGATGTAGAGGACTTTTACTCAGAAAATTACACAACATTGCTACAGGCAAACAAAAAAGACCTAAATAAATTGAAAAATATTCCATGTTCATGTATTGGAAGACTAAACATCCCTAAGATGTCTGTACAGCCCAAATTGATTTACAGATTTAATGTAATCCTGATAAATATTACAACAGCATTTTCACTGAATTGGAAAACCTAATTCCATAATTTATTTGGAAGGGCAAGGGGCCAGAATAGCCAAAAACATATTGAAAATGAAAAAAGAAAATGGAGGAGTCATGCTACCTGACTTTAAAGCATACTAAAAAGCTACAGTGGTCAAAACTGCATGGTATTGGCATAAGGATAGACATACTGACCAATGGAAACAGATTGAGATATAGATCCTCACATATATGGTCAACTGATATTTGACAAGGCCACCAGCCCACTAAACTGGCACAGAATGGCCTATTCAAATAATTGTGTTTAGAGAACAGGGTATCCATATCCAAAAGATTTAAAGGGGAACATCACCTCAAGCCTTATACAAAAATTAACTTAAGATGCATCAAAGACCTAAATATAAATGGAAGGCCACAAATATCCTAGAAGATAATGTATGTAAGACTCTTGTAGTAGGAAATGGTTTCATAAATTTTTCACCTAAATCAAAAGCAGTGAAAAATAAAATAGATAAATGCGACCTCCTCAAAATTAAAAACTTTTGTGCTTCAAAGTAATGTGTCAAGAAAGTAAAAAGGCAGTCTACTTAATGGGATAAATATTTGATAACCATTTTTCTGATAATAGCTTAATATTCAGTATACATAGAGAAATCCTAGATTCCAAAGTTTAAAAAGACAAAATAATATTCACTTTAAAAATAGGCAAGAAGAAACACAAATGTCTAAAATGCATTTGAAAAGATGCTTAGCATCACTAGCTAATAGGGAAATGCAAGTCAAAACTAAAAATGAGGTATCATCTTACAAATATTAAACTGGTGGTTATTAAAAACAAAGAACTACAAGTATCAGGGAGGATGTGGAAGAAAGGGAAAAATCACCACCAGCAGGTGGGAATGTAGAATAGTGCAGCAAATCTGGAGGACAGTTTTGTGGTACAATAGGAAGCTAACTATAGAACTTCTATATCATCCAGCAATCCCACTTCTGGGTGTACACCCAGAAGAATTCAAAGCAGGAACATGAAAAGATATATGCACACCAATGTTCAAAGAGGCATTATTCACTATTGCCAAAAGTTGGAAGCACACAAATTGTCTTTCAACAGATGAATGGATAAACAAATTGTGGTATATACATACAATGGAATATTTCTCAGCTGTAAGAATGAATGCAGTATTAACACATGGGACAACATGGATGAATTTTGAAGAGTTATGTGAAGTGAAGTAAACTAGTCACAGAAAGACAAATAATATATCACCTCACTAATATGACTCAAGGAAATTGAGCAGACTCTCAGAGCTAAAGTCTGGAAAATAAATTAT
Organism: Cabassous unicinctus; assembly: GCA_029593785.1. Taxonomy (NCBI): domain Eukaryota; kingdom Metazoa; phylum Chordata; class Mammalia; order Cingulata; family Chlamyphoridae; genus Cabassous; species Cabassous unicinctus. The sequence continues at coordinate 24,114 of JAQZBX010002393.1, read as the reverse complement.
CAAGATATAGAAAGGAGTAGAGTGTGGTGAGCTGATCAATAGAAGCAAAATCTATGATAAGGTAGAAGGGGATTTTGTGCAGATTACTGGGGTTATAATGGTGCAGTGATGTGATTGGGTTCAATGGTGATGGGATCTGTGTGGTTATAGGGTGAGAGTTTGGACTGGACTATCTATGGACCTAGTGGGAAGGTTGGATGAAGGAGCAGGTCAACTCTGGATATTTGTATGTTTTGGTTAAAAATACAATGTTGGGAATGTTCTTCTGGCTAATATTGCAGGGGAGGTTAGTAGTGCAAGGTGTTGGCAGATGCAGTATATGCAACATAGAGCACACACGGGGCATGCCTCTGTGTTATATGAAAGCATTCATCTACTCCTAATGTTTTATCTCAGTGGATGGAGATGCACAAAATAAACAAAGTAATATTAAACTTCCATCCTTGGTAGCACTGATTTATTTTCAATTAGAGGGACAAGAATCTCTCTAAAGCATAGGCAGTTCCTAATTAAAGAAAACAGATCAATATGTCAAGCCCTCAATATCACTGCATGCAACTTTGAACCTTATTCTTCAAAAATTGAAATGCAATGTTTGCCATAGTTTGCAAAGGGAGGGAGAGGGAAGAATAGAATGGATGGAACACAAGACATTGGAATTGTTCTTCATGATCTTGCAATGATGGATACAGGTCATTTTTAATTTTGTCAAAGCCTGTAAAACTTTACAGTGAAAAATGTAAACCATAACATAAACCACTGACTATGCTTAGTAGCAATGCTTCAGTGTTTTACATCAATTGTAACAAATGTATCACACACATGTAAAATGTTATTAATAGGGCCATGCTTAGAGGAGGAATGGTTTGGGTTAATGGGAATCCCCTATATTTTCTATATGAATTTTCTGCTACCTAAAACTTCTTTGAAGATAAAGTGAAGAAATTAAGCAGTGGGATAACATACAGAAGAAATTGTCATTGTACATAAAAGATAACACATCTTACGGTGATGAAAGAAATATTGAGAAATATTTTTTTATTTTTTATTTTTACCTTTATTTTTAAATTTTTTTGTATTTTATTTGGTAATAATAATATTATTATATAATGTTTCATGATTTTTTAAATCTTTTACTCCATTAGATTGTTTTGGGGGAGGCAGGAGAGAATCATTGGTGTGGCATATCAGTGATGGGGGAAGAGTGAGGAGGGATGCACCTGGTTGCTTCTATGGCATATGAATATGTACATGTGGTGATGCGGCATGTCTCAGAGGGTGGAGAACCACACAATAACCAAAGAATATTGAGTTTCCATCCTGGGAAATCCTGCTACATTCTCTAATAGGACAGCAAGAATCCCCCAAGTACATGGCCAGTGCCTAGCAAAGGAGAAGAGTCCTTTATGCTAGGTCCATGATATTGATGATTGTACTTATGAAACTTTCCTGCAGAAATTGAAACTTAACCTAGTATTACATACTGCCTAAGAGTTACCTCCTGACAGCCTCCTTGTTGCTCTAATATGGTCTCTATCTAAACCAAACTCATCATATAAATTCACTACCTTGCTCCCCAGCTTGGGACATGACTCCCAGGAATAAGCTTCCCTGGCACTGAGGGATTATTACTAAGTGCAAACTAGCAATGCATTTGGAAAAAGATCTTGACCAAATGGGGGACATATTAAATACAAATTAATTTTTTTGGGTAATAGATTTCAAAGTGTGTTGGGAGGTCATTACAGAAGTTTTGCATATGCATTTCTCAGCAGGAGCTCATTGACTGCCAGAGTAAGCAGTGTCTCAAGTGGTGGAGATACTGAGGGTTCTATCTAGAGATATCTATGTACTATTATCAAGGGCAGAAAATCTCAGGAATTTTCACCCTGTGAATGGGCCTTACTCTGGAATATATACTCCCCAATATATTGTTAGACTCATTTACAATTTCCCTAAACATGACTCTTCTGTCCCTTTTAGTTGAAACTATAATTAGTAATATTTTCATTAAATATATGTCCCAGAGACTTAAATATTTGCACTGCTTATATGATGGCTGAGCCCTGCATCTCAGCAAGAGTTGCAATACCTTCTCTCCATTTCATTAGACCCACACAGGACAGCTAACAAAAGTATGGTGATGGACAGTATTCATCCTAAATATCAGAGAGAATCTACAACTGCAAGCAAGACAGTTCTATCCATTTGCCTTATGGAATCTAAGCCCTCTCTCAATCAGTAACAGAGTGGGCATCACCATCACAAAATAAACAAACTTAAGGGATTATGCAACTATGGACTTAAGAAGACTTATGATTATTCTAGAAATGAAAGAAACCTGTATCATTGATATAAAGACAGTGGTCACAAGAGGTTCTGAGAGGAGGGAAAGAGAAGAATTGGTGTAGTACAGGGTACTTTGGGGACATTGGAATTGTCTTGCATGACATTGCAATGACAGATGCAGGTCATTATATATTTTTTTCAAAACCTATAAAATTACGTGATGCAAAGTGTAAACTATAAAGTAACCTCTGTTCCATTATTAGAAGCAATGCTTCAACATATATTTATTAATTTTAACAAGTGTACCATACTAATGGAAGTTGTTTTCAATGGAAGAAAGTGTGGGGAGGGGAGGGAGTGCAGTATATGGGAATCCCCTATATATTTTTTGAGGTACTGTGGTTGGGGATTGAATCTGGGACCTTGTATGTTAGAACTAGTGCTCAACCACTGAGCCGCATTGGCTCCCCTGAGATAGAGGGTTTTTTTGTGTTTTTTTTTTTTTGTATGCTTGTGTGTTTTCATTTTTAGGAGGCACCAGGGACTGAACCTGGGAGCTCCTATGTAGGAAGAAGACATTCAACTCTTTCAAGCTACATTGGCTGCCCCAAACCCTGTACTTTTAAAAGATTTTCTTTTATTTATTTTTTACATTAATTCTTTTTATTTTTAAAGAAGCTTTAGATTACATAAATGCTACATAAAAATATAAGGGATTACCTTATGCCCCACTCCCTCCCCTCCTACACTTTCCAACATTAACAACATCCTTCATCATTACATATGTTACAATTGAACACATATTGAAGCATTGCTACTAACCATGGATGACAGTTTACATTATACTTTACACTCTGCCATGCACAATTTTGTGGGTTATGACAAAATGTACAATGGCCTGTATCCATCACTGCAATGTCATGCAGGACAATGCCAATGTCCCAAATATCCCCATATTACACTTATTCTTCCATCCCCATCTTTAAGAGCCTCTGATGGCCACTGCCTTTATAACAATGATAAGAGTTCTTCCATTGCTAGAATAATAATAAGTCTATAGTAAAATAATAATAGGTCTAATTTGATCCATTGTTCATTCCTCAGTCTGGAGGATTTGGGGATGGTGATGCCCACTCTCCTTCTAATTGAGAAGGAATTTACATTCCATAGGGAACTTGGATGGAACTATCTTGCTTGCAGTTGCAGACACTTTCTGTTCCTTGGAATGGGTGTTGTCCATCACTATCTCCATGTTAGTTGTCCTGGGTGAGTCCAATGAAATAGAGATTAGGTTTTGTAACTCTGCTGAAAATCTGGTTTAACTGGTACATGGACAGACAAAAGATTTAAGTCTCTGGGACCTATATTAATCAAGTACAGTGCTAATTATAGGTTCAAATAAAAGAGGCAGAAGAGCCATGTGTAGAGAACCTATAAGTGAGCCTAACACTGTTAAACAGGGGAAAATAAATTCTAAAGTAAAGCCTACTGACAGGGTGCTGAATTCCTGAAGTGTCTATCCTGCTTTTAGTTTCTGGATGTAGCTAGAGCTCTGAGGATCCCCACTATTTGAGGCACTGTTAACTGTGGCAGTCAATGAGATCCTGCAAAGATGTACATAAGTTTAACTTCTGGAATAACCTCCCAACTCACTTTGAAATCTCTTAGCCCTAAAAACTTATTTGCATTTACCATTTCTCCCTTTATGTCAAGGTCTTTTTCCAGATGCTTTGCTAGTTGGCACTTGGTAATAATCTCTTGATGCCAGAGAGGCTCATCCCTGGGAGATATGTCCCATGCCCTAGGGTGGGGGTGGAGCATAGTGCATTTATATGCTGAGTTTGGTTTAGACTGAGGCCACATTTTACATTTGAGCAATAATGAGGCATTTGGGAGTTAACTCTTAGGCAGTATATAATAATAGGCTCCTTTAATTTCACAAGAAAAGTTTCATAAGTACAACCATCCATATCAAGGGCATGACATAATGGCCTGTCATTTTTCACTAGGCACTGAGTAGGCATAACCCTTGCACTTGGGGAATTTTGCTGTCCTTTTAGATAATGTAACAAAAATCCCCAAGATGGGGATTCAATATTATTTTTCTTCAGATTGAATAAATCCTCTACCTTTTACTAATGATTTTCCAAATATTTTGATGTAAAATTCATTTAAGCTAAAGCTTCTTTAAAATAAAAATTAAAAAAAAACTGAAATAAAAGAATGAGCACTTGTTTCTCTTTAACTGGACAAGTGGAGAGATTCTTCCAAGGCTTGTCTAATTTTATAGGTAAAGCATATCTAGTCAGTGCAGTTTTCTGACTTTCTCTTTAGATGAATGAGCTTGATTATCTCTTCATATATTTAGGGGTCATTTCTAATAGCCTTTTCTTGAACTGAAATTTATTTCCTTTCTCTCATTTTACTATAACTTGTTGATCTTTTATCCTGCTGATTTCTAGGATCTCTTTAAATATTACAGATACAAACACTTATTCTTTGATAAACTACAGACACTTTTTTCCAGTTTGTTGGTTTATTTTAATTTTTCTTATGAGTTTTAGCCATGGAAGGTCCCAACCTCATAAATTTTTAAACTCCTAGCCTTAAGATATTATTTTTGCCATATTATTTACAACCTAAATTTACTCCCTTGATGACATCTCTTTGTTCACTGCACAATTCCCTTCTCTAATCATTCCACAAAAGACTGTGTATCTTTCTGTTTCTAATGACTGTTGACTTCTTTTGCTTGCAGCTTTTCTCATAAAAATGACATTAACAAGAGAAATAGACTTATGCCCAAGGCACCATAGGATATGCCTGTGCAATTTAATATTAGCTTTATTCTCAACTTGCTCAAACTCCAACTGTGTTCTCTCCTTGTATCTAATGAATGTAAATACAGAAAGTTGATGAAATACAATCTTTGTACAATCTATTTATTTAAATGTGTTGGTAAATGAGAAATATTCTCTGAATTCACTAAATTACAACATTTTAATGCTTGTGATAGATTGTATGGAAATTATAACTACAGATCCTATCTTTAGAAACCTAATAAACACATTGAATATTCTTACTGTGGGATATAACTGTAATAGTTTCCTCTTGCTACTGTAACAAATTACAACAAACATAATGCCTGAAATAGCACAAGTTTATAATCTTACTTTTATGGAGATTAGAATCCTCAGTGGGCTCATATCAAGGTTTCAGCAGGTTCTAGGGAAGACTTTGTTCCTTGCCTGTCCTAGTTTCTAGAGGCTTCCTATATTCCTTGGCCTGAAACCCTCCTTAATTTTCAAAGCCAGCATTCACCTCATTTCAACCTCTGCTTCCATTGTCACATATCCTGCTATCACTCTCCTGCCCCCCTTTCACATTTAAGGACACATGTGATAACATTAGGATCTTAAAAGGCTTAAGACAGTCTCCCAATCTCAAGATCCTTAACTTAATCACATCTGTAAAAGCTCTTTGCCACAGAAGTTAACATATTCAAAGGTTTCAGGTATTAGGACATGGGCATCTTTGGGGGATCATTATTTTGCTTATCACAAAAACACCATTTGTTTCCCCTCTCTAAAACAATATATTTTCCTGCTAATTAGTACTACCAAATATGAAGAAGACCTGGATCAGACAATATAGTATCGTGTCATATGGCATATTAATTTCAAGATCCCAACAACCTTAGAGAAAGGTCTTTCAAGTTACAAAGTTCCTGGGCTTGTCTTGGGAAATAGACTAGTGGATATTGGTTTCAAGAAAATTACGATAATTAATATTCCTATGGTAGATTCTCTTAATGTTTTATTTTTATTTTAGTTTTGTTTTTAAAGAAGCTTTAGATTACATAAATTTTACATAAAAATATAAGAGATTCCCATATGCCCCAACCCCTACCCCTCCCATACTTTCTCACATTAACAACATCTTTCATTACTGTTATACGTGTTAAAATTGATGAACACATATTGAAGCATTGTTACTAAAAGTGTACTATACTTTACATTATAGTTACACTCTGTCCCACACAATTTTATATGTTATGACACAATATATGATGGCCTGTATCTGTCATTGCAATGTCATGCAGGACAATTCCAATTTCCCAAAAATGCCCCCATGTTACACCTATTTCTCCCCATCAAATGCTTCAGAATTTCTGGTGTCTAGTGCCTTTATATTAATGATACAAGTTCTTCCATTGCTAGAATAATAATAAGTCAAAAATAGACTAATTATATCAACTTTATTCCATTGTTCATTCCCCAATCTTGAGGAAGTGAGGATGATGGTGCCCTTTCTGCTTCCGATTGAAAGGGGGCTTAAATCCCATTGTGCATATGGATGGAACTATCTTGCAGTTTCAGACACTCTTTGTTCCTTGGGATGGGGATTTCCATCATCATACCCTTGTTAGTTGTCCTGGGTAAGTCCAATGAACTGGAGAGTAGGTGTCACAACTGTGTTGAGATTCAGGGCTCAACCAGCACATGAAAAGGCTAAAGATTTATATCTCTGGGATGTATATTTAACAAGTATAGTGTTAATTATAGGTTCAAATAAAAGTTTTGATATAGAGAAATGTGAGTTTTCCAAATTTTGTTTTTCTTTTTCAACATTGGTTTTGTATACTCTGTTCTTTGAATTTCCATATGGATCTCAGAATCAGCTTCCGGATTTCTGCAAAAAATCTAGTTGGGATTTTCATAAGAATTGTGTTGAATCTGTAGATCAATTTGGAGAAGCACTGCATCATATTTTAATTTTTTAAATATATTTAGATTACATAAATGTTACATAAAAATATAGGGGATTTCCATATGCCCTGCTCCCCACACTTCAAACATTTATACCCATTAACAACATCCTTCATTAGTGTGATATATTCATTGCAATTGATGAACACATTTTGGAGCATTGCCACTAAGTATGGATTGCAATTTACCTTGTAGTTTACACTCTCTCCCATAGAATTCTGTAGGTTATGGCAAGATATAAAATGGCCTGTATCTGTCATGGCAAGGTCATTCAGGACAATTCCCAAGTCCCAAAAATAACCCAATATTACATCTGTTTCCCTCTCCCTGACCTCAGAAACTATAGTGGCCACTGCCTTGACATCAATGATATATGTTCTTCCATTGCTAGAATCACAATAAGTCTATAGTAGGATACCATTAAGTCCACTCTTCATTCCACAATCCTGAGGATTCTGGGATGGTGATGCTCATTCCACCTCTAATTGATAAGTGGCTTCAGTCCCATACAGCCAATGGATAGTACTCTCTTGCTTGCAGTGGTAGGCTATCTCAGATCCTTGGTATGGTGGTTGTCCATCATCACCTTGTTAGTTTTCCTGGGTGAGTCCAATGAAATGGAGTTAGGTGTTGCAAATTTGTTGAGGCTCAGGGACCAACTGGTACATGGACAGTCCAAAGATTAACATACAAAGATTGGACATACACCTACCAACTCTATCACAAACTATAGGTTCAAATAGAAGGGAACGAAGAGCCATGTGTAGAGAAACCACAACTGATTCCAATTTTGTCACATTGGGGAGTACAATCCCCAAAGTAGGGCCAACTGGCAAATTACCAAATTCATGAGATATCTGCTCCGACCATAGTGCCTGGGTGTCACCAGAGTCCTCAGGGGCCCTGATATTTGGCATAGTGTTTAATTTGGCAGTCAATGAGATCTTGTTGAGATGTGCATAAGCGTATCCTCTGGAATGACCTCCCATATCAATCTAATCAAAATATGTAACATTTCCATCATCCTTGAAAATCCTCTTATGCTCATTTCCAGTTCTTTATCCCCAAGCCCCTTTACCTGAAGACATAATTGTTCTTACTTTTATCACAGTAGATTAGCTTTGTCAATTATTGTAGTTCATATACATGGAATCTTACAATGTTAATACTTTAAGTATGCCTTCTTTTGCTCAACATAGTTTTTCTGTTTTTTTGGAAATTCTCCCAGTATGAATATATTAGTAGTTTTTTACTATATCTCAATGAATTATATTACACTGTATTTTATATGATGATATGTTTATCCATTTGCCTATGGATGGACATTTGAGGGTTGTTTTTTTGCAGTGTTTGACTTTTATGAATAAATTTATTATCGACTTTTTATGCAAATCTTTTTGAGGCTACATGTTTAGAGTTTTCCTGGGTAAATCCCTTGAGTGTAATTTCTGTGTCATTTGGTAAGTTAATGAAAATCGTTACTAAGAAACAATCTACCAGTCCAACGAAATGATTTTAATAGTTAGTACTCCCACCAAGAATGTGAAATGGTTCCAGTTCATCTACCTCTTTAACTAATCTTGAAATCTCCAGGCTTTCACTTTTAGCCATTCTAGTAGGTTAGAATGGTTTGTGGTCATTGTGACTTTTAATATATTTAGTTCCTTTATATCAATTATTGGCTTGTATATATTATCTTTTGTAATATTGTTCAAGATTTTGTCCATTTCTGATTTGGGTTGTGTATTAGTCAGGGTCCTCTAGGGAAACAGAATCAACATATTATCTGTCAATAATATGAGATTTTATTAGTCTCTCAGTTGACCATGGGGATGCACAAATCCTGGTTCTGCATACAACAGGAAATGCATTAATTCCCCACGGAATAGAGTGCAAATCCTTGGGTAATATTCACTCCTAAACTTGACATATTTAAATATTATGACATGAGACTAATATAACTTTTCATATGATAGGGGAAAAGGTTGGGGAGGAAAAGAGAGAACTTCATTTTGTGTACATATACAATCATACTCATAAGGAAACAAGGAAGAAAGATTCTGATTATTACAGTCTTCATTTCTGTAACTAGTCACGTGGTCGAGATTCATATTTATCACTACCTTCTTCTACTACTTGTTCCATGCTCCCATTACCCTTAGCAAGAACTTCAGCTTGCTATGGTTCTTTGCCTGGTGGGGTGACCTAAACTTTCATTTCTGAAGATTCTGGGCCATCGTTAGTCCTGCTTGGATTGGGTTGTTGAAATTCTCCATTGACTTTAATCACAGGGCATGGCAGTACTAGGAGATGCCTTAAAGGATCCCCTGCATTCCAGGCAAACTCTTCTTTACCCCCATTATGTAGATGTGGTCCTAGTTCCCCTTGTTAATCAGAATCAAACACCTTGATAGTCAGTATAGTAATTCCCCTTCTTTGCCTATTGATTCTGAGGGAAGAGGAGACAAAAGTGGAAATGTGGCAGTCTTAACTTCCAGTTCAATGGAAACAGTGTTGTGCTCCCTGGTGGCAGCACTTCTCCTTTGGGGTCTAAAGCCTGTAGACTAGCAGAGCTTAAGGTTACAGGGACAGGAAGCAAAAATTTTCCTAATGGGTCACTAGGAGTACGAGTGAGTTGTGCCACTCCCATTTCCACCCTTGATTTCTGGATCTTGTGGATAATATGGTCCAAGTGGTAGTGCAGCTTGCACAGTAGCCTGGATGTGTCATAGAGCCTCCTCTTGTTCTGGTCCCCAGTTAAAACTAGCAGCATTTCTGGTCACTTGGTAAATAAGCCAGAGTAGCATACTGAAATGAAGAATGTGTTGTCCCCAAAATCTGAAGAGACCAACTAAGTGTTGTACCTATTTTTTGGTCAAAGTAGGAGCCAGATGCAACAGCTTATCATTCACTTTAGAAGGGATATCTCAACATGCCCCACACCACTGGACATCTAGAAATTTCACTGAGGTAAAGGGACCCTGTATTTTTGTTGGATTTATCTCCCACCCTGTCTCATGCTAATGCCTTACCAATAAGTCTAGAGTCTTTGCTAATTGTTGCTCACTAGGTCCTATCAACATGATATCATCAATATAATTGACCAGTGGGGTGTCTTGTAAGAGGGAGAGATGTTCGAGTTCCCTGCTGACAATATTATGACAAAGGGCTGGAGAGTTGATATATACCCCTGAGGCAGAACGGTGAAGGTATACTGGTGTCCTTGTCATCTGAAAGCAAATTATTTCTGGTGGTCGTTACTAATGGCAATTGAGTAAAAAGCATCTGCCAGATTAACAGCTGCATGCCAGGTACCAAGATGTGTTGATTTGCTCAAACAATGATGCTACATCTGGGACTGTGGCTGCAACTGGAGTCATCACCCGGTTAAGTTTATGATAATCTACTGTTATCCTCCAAGATCCATTTGTTTTCTTCACAGGCCAAATAGCAGAGGTGAAAGGTGATGTGGTGGAATCACTGCCCCTGCATTCTTCAAATCCTTGATGGTGGCACTAATCTCTGCACTCCCCCCAGGGATTTAGTATTTCTTTGGATTGAATATTTTGCTAGGTAGGGGCAGTTCTAGGGGCTTCCATCTGGCCTTTACAACCATATTACCTCTCACTCCACAAGTCAAGGATCCAATGTGGGGATTTGCCCAGTTATTGAGTATATCTATTCCAAATATGCATTCTGGACATGGGGAAATAACCGCAGAATGGGTCCAGGGACACACTGGACCTACTGTGAGATGGATCTGAGCTAAAACTCTATCAATTACCTGACCTCCATAAGCCCCTACTCTGACTGGTGGATCATGGTAACATTTTAAGTTTCCTGGAATTAATGTCAGGTCTGAGCCAGTGTCTAAAAATCCTGAAATGTCTGACAATTTCCTTTTCAGAAAAATGGTTATCAAATATTTATCCCATTAAGTAGACTGCCTTTTTACTTTCTTGACACATTACTTTGAAGCACAAAAATTTTTAATTTTGAGGAAGTCCCATTCATCTATTTTATTTTTCACTGCTTGTGATTTGGGCAAAAAGTTTATGAAACCATTTCCTACTACAAGAGTCTCACATATATTATCTTCTAGGATATTTTTTGCCTTGCATTTATATTTAGGTCTTTGATCCATCTGGAGTTTAATTTTTGTATATGGCAGGGGATGGTGGTCCCCTTTTAATCTTTTGGATATCGATACCCAGTTCTGTAAATACAATTAGTTGAATAGGCCATTCTGTGCCAGTTTAGTGGGCTGGTGGCCTTGTCAAATATCAGTTGACCATATATGTGAGGATTTATATCAGAACTTTCAATCTATTTCCATTGGTCAGTATGTCTATCCTTATGCCAATACCATGCAGTTTTGACCACTGTAGCTTTGTAGTATGCTTTAAAGTCAGGTAGCATGACTCCTCCATTTTCTTTTTTCATTTTCAATATGTTTTTGGCTATTCTGGCCCCTTGACCTTCCAAATAAATTTTGTTATTAGGTTTTCCAATTCAGTAAAAAATGCTGTTGCAATTTTTATTAGGATTGCATTAAATCTGTAAATCAATTTGGGCTGTACAGACATCTTAGGGATGTTTAGTCTTCCAATACAAGAACATGGAATATTTTTCCTTTTATTTAGGTCTTCTTTATTTTCCTTTAGCAATGCTGTGTAGTTTTCTAAGTAAAAGTCCTCTACATCTTTGGTTAAGTATATTCCTAGGTATTTGATTCTTATAGTTGCTATTGTAAATAGAATTATTTTCTTGATTCCCTCCTCAGATTTCTCATTACTGGTGAACAGAAATACTACATATTTTGCATGTTGATATTATATCCTACCACTTTACAGAATTTTTTTTATCAGCTCGAGGAGCTTTGTTGATTTCTCAGTGCTTTATATGTCTTAGGATCATGTCAAATGCAAATAGTGTAATTTTTACTTTATCCTTTCCAATTTGGATGCCTTTTATATCTTTTTCTTGCCTAAATGCTTGAGCAAGTACTTCTAACACAAAGTTACATAAGAGCAGTAACAGTGCACATCCTTGGATTTTTTAAATATTAGAGGGAAAGTCTTTAGCATTTCAACATTGAATATGATGTCAGCTGTGGGGTTATCATGTTGAGGAAGTATCATTCTATTCCTATTTTTGAAGTCTATTTTTTATCAAGAAAGGATGTTGTATGTTGTCAAATGCTTTTTCTTCATCAATGGAGATGATGATGTGATTTTTTTCTTTCAATCTGTTAATGTGGTGTATAGATTTGATTGATTTCCTTATGCTGAATCCACCTTGCATAACACAGATAAAAACCACATGGTCATGATGTATAATTTTTTAAAAGTTTTCTTGAATATATTTAACAAATATTTTGTTGAGGATTTCAGCATCCAGCTCTATTAGAGAGATTGGGCTGTAGGTTTCTTTTTTGTGACATCTTTATGTGGCTTTGGTATTAGGGTGATGTTGGCATCATAGAATAAATTAAGTGCTGTTCCCTATACTTGTATTGTTTGAAAGATTTTAAGCACAATAGGTGTTACTTCTTTCCAGAATGATTGGTAGAATTCATCTGTGAAGCCATCTGTTCATGTACTCTTCTTAGCTGAGAGGTTTTTGGTAATTCCATCTTGTTATTTGTGATTGGTCTGTTGAGTTCATTGATTTCTTCTTTCATGAACCTTGGCTGCTGGTGAGTTTCTAGAAATTTGTAATATTTCATATGTTACCCATCTTGTTGGCATACAATATTTAAAGTAGCCTCTAATGATAATCTTTATTTCTGTGGGATCCTTGGTGATATCTGCTCTCTTGATTTTTTTTTTTTTAATTTTATGTATTTACATCTTCACTATTTTTTTCATTGTTGGTCCGGATAAGGGTTTATTGATTTTATTAATCTTCTCAAAGAAACAACTTTTGATTACGTTAATTTTTTCTTTTTCTTTTTTTACTCAATTTCATTTAGCTCTGATCTAGTCTTGTCTTTGTTATTTCCTTCTTGCTGCTTGCTGTGTTATTAGCTTGCTGTTCTTCTTTTAGTTCCTCCATGTGTGCAGTTAGGTCTTTGATTTTAGTTCTTTCTTCTTTTTTAATATAGACATTTAGGGTGATAAATTTCCCTTATTAGTACTGCTTGTGCTCCATTACATAGTTTTTGATATGTTGTGTTCTCATTTTCATTCTTTTCAAAGTTAATGATTTCTTTTGCAATTTCCTAATAGTGAGTTGTTTAACTTTCATATATTTGTCCTATTCTGGTTGGTTGCACCTTATTGATTTCCTGTTTTATTCCACTGTGGTCAAAGGAATTACTTTGTATAATTTAGGTCTTTCAGAATTTGTTGAGCAATTTTCTGTGACCTAGCACGTGGTCTATCCTGTACAATAAACTGTGTGTGCTCAATAAGAATGTATATTCTCCTGTCTTCAGGTCTACTGTTCTCTATATGTCTACAAGGTCTAGGCCTCTAACCCTGGGGAAGTCCAAACATCCCCAAAAGGTCCGTAGAAAGTTTTCAGGGGGTTCCATGAGGTGGAATTGAAGATTCAATAAAACGTTTTTTTATGGGAATGTTTTGATGAGGTGAGACATATTTAGTAAATAATACACTGTATGGTGTGGACTTAGTAAAGGCTGCATGGTTTCACCTGAATGGCAAAGTGTTCCTTGGAAAAAAATGGTCAATAACCCCTACTCTAAAGTATTATTAAAGGCATCTGTTTCTTCATTGAACTTCTGTCAAGATGTCTGTCCAATTATGATAATGGATTATTAAGCTCACCCTCCTTATAATTGCAGAGGCATGTATTTCTCCATTTATTTTTAAATATTTGGGGCCCTCTGGTTAGGTGCATAAATGTTCATGATTGTTCTTTCTTCTTGATATATTACCACTTTTGCTAATATATAGTGTTCTCCTTTGCCTCATGCAGAAGTTTTGCATTTAAAATCTATTTTGACCAATATTATTGTAACTACTCTCACCCTTTTTTTGTTTAGGTTTGTCTGTTTAATCATTTTCCAACCATTAATTTACAACCTCCTTGAATCCCTGGGTCTAAGGTTAGTTTCTTGTATATAGCACATAGATGGGTCATATTTCCTTATCCATTCTGCAATATCTTTCTGTTCATTAAAGAGTTTAATTCATTATCATTCAATGTTATTACTGTTAAAGCATTAGCTACATTACCTATGTTTTCTTTAGATTTATATATGTCATATTATTTTTTTATTTCTCTTTTTGTCTTTTTTAGGTATTCTTACTAACAATATTCCTTTCTACACTCTCCTCCAACTGCCTGTCCTGTTTTCTCCTTTCAACCTACAGAACTCCCTTTAGTATTTCTTGAAGGGCAGGCTTCTTGGTGATTTACTCTCTTAATTTCTCTTTTTCTGTGAATATTTTGAACTCTCCCTCATTTTTCAATGCGAGCTTTGCTGGAAATGGAATTCTTGGGTGACAGTGGTTTTCTCTTAGCACCTTTACTATGTCATACCACTGCCTTCTCACTTCCATGGTTTCAGATGTAATATCAGCACTTCATATTATCGAGTTTCCCTTTTATGTGATGGATCTCTTTTCTCTTGCCTCTTTGAGTATTCTTTCCTTATCTTGAATGTTTGACAATTTGATAAGTATGTTTCTCAGGGTAGCCCTGTTAGGATTTATATTGTTTGGAGTGTGCTACAGTTTCTGGACATGGACTTCCATGTCCCTCAAAAGAGTTGGGAAATTTTCAGCAATTATTTCCTCCAACACTCATTCTGCCCCCTCTCCCTTCTCTTCTCCTTCTGGGATGTTATTATAATAACGTGTATGTTTGTGCATTTTCTGTTATCATTCAATTCCTTGACTCCTTGCTGAATTTTTTCTATCTTTAAACATATCTGTTCTACTATCTGTCTGATTTCAGATGTACTATCTTAGATGTCACTAATTCTTTCCTCTACCTGTTCAAATCTGCTGTTGTGTGCAACCAGCATATTTTTTATTTCTTGCTTTGTGTCATTCATCACCATCAGATTTGTTATCTTTTTATGCATGTCTATGATTTCTCCAGTATGTTCCCCCAATTTCTTCTTAATATCCTTTATTTCTTCTTAGTATCCTTTACCTCTTCATTCACTTTGTTAAGTTGAATCTTAATATTTGTTTTTACAGCCTTGATTCATTGTCCCACATTCTGCATCTGTTGTTTTTCACTTTGTTCACTAGAATGGGCCATGTATTCCTTATTCTTAGTAGGGGTTATAATTTTTGTTGATATCTCTATTAGTCAGCCAAAGGAGTGCTGATGTAAAATACCAGAAATTGGTTGGTTTTTATAAATGGTATTTATTTGGGGTAGAAGCTTACAGTTACCAGGCCATAAAGCATAAGTTTCTGCCGTCACCACAGTCTGTTGCCACGTGTTGGAGCAAGACAGCTGCTGAACTTTGCCAGGATTCAGGCTTCTTGGGTTCCTCTCTTCCTAGGGCTCCATTTCTCTCTAGGCTCAGTGCCTCTGTTTCCTCCACAAGGTCAGCTGTAGATTATGAGACTCTCCAGGCTTTGCCTCTCTTCACAAGGCCAGATGTGAACTGTCAGTCAAATGGCTCATCTCTCTTCACAGGGCCTTTTCTCCTTCCTCAGGACCAAGCTCCTCTCTGTGCTCACCTTCCTGGGCACCAGCCTCAAAACTCCACATCAGAACTCCAACTCAAAATTCCAACTCTGTCCTTTGCCATGTCTTTTAACTTTGATTACCTACCCAGGTAATCAGGGCAGGTCTCAATACCCTACTGAAATGGCCCAATCAAAACCCTAATCATAACAATAATTCCCAGATGAACAGACTAATTTCCAAGCGAAATACAAAATCTATTTTTGGAATTCATAACTATATCAAACTGCCAGACTACCACAGTATCTATGCATCTCTCGCCTTTGCCCTACCCCACATCCTCCAAGAGAATGTTGTTTCCCACTCAGTCAGCTGCAGTGAGCCAGGGGTTTTACCAATGCTATTTGCCTTGAGGGTGGGATATATTTGCCATTCCCGGCCACAAGGGTGAGTCACTCATGTTTTTTGTTTGGCCTTTCTGTCTATCTATCTCTCTTCCTCCTGGATGATATACAGCCCTCTCCTGGTCTGCAAATCCCCAAAGCAGATCCCTCAGATAGATTTTTACCCTTCCTCCCTTATTTTTGTGAGAGTTGAGCTCTGCCTACCTACATCAATGCCATCTTCCCAGAAGTCTAGATTTATTTCTAAAAGTTGCATCACATTCTGCCATTCATTGGAAGAATTTTTTTCAGTATGCTTTGACTACATGTCACCTTCATCCTATCCACAAGCATATTTGAATCCATATATCTTTATGTGGGATGAAATTATACTTTTAGGTTACTTCTTCCTCCATGCTATTTTTACAAATATATGTTTATATTATACTATTTCTGTCTTTTTTATTAAATTATTAATCCACATAAATGTTAATAAATTATGCCCCATCTTCTCTCAGAATTTAAATTTAAATACTCCCTTCAACTTTGTCTAATACAGTTATTAGGAAACAACTAGATTTAGTCTGATTTCATTCTTTGTGTCATTTTTTATTTCATAACTTCATATTTTCTTCAGATTTGTTGTTTTAAAAAATATCCACACTCTTCCTGAAAACACAAAATATAAAAACACAGCTCTGGTCTCTAATAATTGAATTCATACATTTTACTGGAGAAATGAGAGTACAAATGTAATTGTGCATAGGACATTAAGTCCCCAATGATATATCAGATGAGCAAAGATAAATCAGTCAAAGAGCAGATTGTCATGGTTTGTGTAGGATATTGGAAAGTGTGATCTGGGAAGTCCTTTGCTTGTTGGACAAGAGCAGAACCATTACTGGACTGCCCTTTGGAGTTAAAACAGATGTCAAAACCCAAAGTCCTAGAATAACAAAGGATCAAATGCTACAAAGTAAATGAGGGGCATGTTGCATCCATACTGGAACACACACTCAATGTGATCAAATAAATATGGGACAGGCACTGGAATAGAAAGTTGATAAGAGCATGAAATGGAGACCACAACAAGGAAGGTGCAGCAAGAACACCTGAACTGTCTGTGGCCCTTGATCCTCAATTTCCACACAAGATTCCTGTTTTCTCTCCAACCTTGCTCTTCCATTTGGCTCTCAATACATAGGACCTTTTTTTGTAATAAAAGTGTAAATATTTGTTTTTAGATACAATGGATGTAACATTCCTCTCAATAAATATAGCATTTGTTGTTCTATAAACATAATGATTTTAAAGATTTGGAAACAACAATTGTCCCAAATGCTCACAACCTGAAATAAGGAGAAATATTAAGAAAGACAGGGATTACTTTGAAGATTTCAATAAAATATAAAAATAATATGTGGCAAAACTAATGAAGTAGAATAAACAAAGAGAAATACAATGCAGGAAATGTAATGAGTGAAAATGGAAAAGCAAAATTATTACAACAATAAATTTGAATTCTTAAAAATTATAAATGAAACTAAAAACTAACAGAATTAAATCACATAGTGGAAGAAAACTGATATTTTTGAAATGTGAATTTTCTGAAAATATTTAAAATTATTATTTATTTTTAACTGTTAAATTCTCAACACTTAGAACTCTGCCTGTCATATCATGTGACTCAACAAATATTTGTTCAACAAATGAACTGATTCTTTCAGTGAAAACTAGAAAGTCAGACACACATACACATACACAAAACATTTTTAACCTTAGTTCTCAAGAGGATGACAAGTATCTTTCAATTTTTAAATATCTCACTTATATGCATTTTAAACTGTTCTATTGCACAAATAGAAAGTATTCTTTCCAATTTTTTGAAGCCACTATAATCATGATATCAAAATTCAAGTAATATAAGACTTGGAAAACAGAGAACAAAATAGAATCTTACTCTAAACTAATAATAACAATAATTTATACAGAGTTGCAAAGATGAAGACAAAATTCCCATATAAAATATTTAAGGAGTCATATCCATCTGCAAGGTATGAAAAACATTATTTCATGTTAGGTAAGTTAGAAACAGCCATATTATAAACTTGGTAATGTAATTTATTTTAAAAATAGGACAATAAGAAAATGCATCTAATAAGATGATAAAATATGATTATTTTCTTAAAGCAAAATTAAACTTCTAATTAAATATGACTTAAGGAGACTCATCAAAACTTACTCAGGAAAATATGTCTTCTCCATCAGCCAAGAGAAAACAAAGAAGTCTTTGGTTTCATATGAGGATAGGGCCTGTTCTAAATCTGCAATTTAAAACGTATTCACTGATAAAATCCATAGTTAAGCCAGTGTCTCAAGTCACAAACTTTAAATGTAGGCAAAACAATTAAAAACACATAATTCAGCAGCAGAGTGACTTGGTTTATAACCTGTTTCTTCCACTGAAGTGTATAATCCTAGGATACTTCATCTCATCAGCTTCTCCTATATTTGAAAGGAGAATAAAATAATGATAGATGAGTGAATTACATGAATTAGTACATAAAATTAATATTTATATGAACATATATCATTTCTAATATATTATTTTCAATATTGCTGGGGCAGGGCCTCATTTGTAAGCTGAGTAAAGAGTGTTTTACGAAATGAATAAAAGAGAGAGCAGCAGGATATAGATGTGGCCCGGGCGCCCGGCTCCTGCGTGTCTTCTCCACGCCTCTAGGCCCGGCCGCCCGCCTGTGAGTGCTCCTCGCCGGACCCGCGCGGAAGTCTAGAGACTCCTGGGAAGACAAGAGGCCATGCAGGAGCACAAGGACAAGCCGGCGGCTGTATGATTCGGCACGGGCGCAGAGCATCTCAGAAGATAAAATAACAGTCCGCTTTATAAACCGTGATGGTGAAACATTAACCACCCAAAGGAAAAGTTGGTGACTCCCTGATAGCTGTTGTGGTTCAAAATAATCTAGATATTGATAGTTTTGGTACATGTGAGGGAAACTTAGCCTGCCCTGTCATCTCATCTTTGAAGAGTATATATTTGAGAAGTTAGGAGCAATCACTGATGAGGAGAATGACATGCCTGATCTGGCCTATGGACTAGCAGGCAAATCACGGTTGGGCTGCCAAATCCATTTGGCAAAGTCTATGGACAATAGACTGATTGTCTACCTGATGCAGTGGCCAATGCCAGACAGTCCATTGATATGGGCACGAACTCCTAAGCTAGAAAATATAGGAATATTTTCATGAAATTTTACCTATTTTTATAATGATTATTTCTTAATGTAAACAAATGAGCCCATGTATGAATGGATTTATTGTTATAACTAGCTTTAATATTTTAATTTGCCTTTATAACTACTGAATTTTGTAGTTTTGAAAGTATGCAATCTTTATTTTGGTTAAATTATAAAAATGTCAACCAAATGTTAGAAAATAGTTTATATGATAAAACCTAACACAATTTACCTTCCATTGTTTAATGACATTAGCAAAATGTTTTCATATAAATTTTGTCTACTTACCTATAAGGTAGATTAAAAAACTGTGATTATCTTTGTGTTGATCTGGGTGAAAGCAGGAATCTAAAATGGCTTGCCTGGGGCCACACAACTAATTAGAAGATCTGGTACTAGAACCCACATCTTGTCACTACAAGTTAAACATTCATACTGAAACTGTAAAATTTATGAATATCTTATTTAGAGCAATAATTAAATGTGAATGTGAATAGACAAATTATTTAATTGCTCAGTGAACAATTTCAAAGACAGTTATTAACCTTATAAAGAAATATTTCAAAATTTAATTCATTGAGAAATAAATTCCAACCATAGGCATTATAACACTATAAAAGAATTTTGATTTTTTTCTGACAATACTAGAGGAATAAGCTAAACCTTAGATGTCTTTATTCTTTTCTCTTTTAAACAGAATAATGAAGCTTTGTAATCTTTTAAAAAATAGTGGTGAGTGGTACATCTCTGTCTGTAGCAGAACAGGAATCTTATGAATTAAGTTTTCCCTGTCCTGAGCCAGAAAAGGAAAAATGACCAGGCTGCTGCATTGCCCAGGTCCAGGGGACGCCATTCCCTTAAATAAGGCTGAAGTTGCACAACAGTACACATTAGTCCCAGGAGTGAGGGAATGATTTTGCATACCACAAATTAACAATTACAAATGGAAAATATTCCTATTATTATTTTTACCAAAAATGAATTTTTACAATTTGATAGAGGGGTAGACAGTTTGCTTTTTAGGAGTATAGTAAAACTAGGACTAATTGTGAGAAAGATAAGAACAAATTAGTGAAAAAATGTGAACTAAAAGCAACTAAATTAGCTTCAAGTACTTCATGCACTGTGATCATTTTTACATATATTTCTTGAGTATATTTGGCATAGGCAGTGTTTTATGCCCATTGGGAAATCCAGAGATGAACAAGGCAAGAAATACCCTCAGGCAGCTTACCTTTTTTCAGCAAAAGTTAAAACATGTGCAAATAATTTTCTTGAGCTAAAATGACCAATTTACCAAATAAGAATTCTTTTTAAGCAATTAATATGTAAATCATGATTAGGAAGAACTTGAGACTTCTAATGTTCATTAGGTGTTTAATAATTATTGTGTGGCTTCTATGTGTTGAGAGCTTCAAAATAATGTGTTCTCTTGAGGAGCTTGACTATTCCATCTATATTCTTGCATGGATTACCTAAACTTTCCTTCCCAGACTTACATGATTTTAGATTTTAAATTAGAAAAGTTCAAATTAAGGAAGTTGGATTGCATTACTTAAATAAAACCTACTAAAATAAAAAAAATAAAAATAAAAAAGAAAATTTGGTACTGAGGAGTGGGGAAGTGCTTTTTAAATTACCAAAATGTTCCAATGGTTTTATAAATAGGTAAGGAGTATTTTTTGGAGGAATTGTGAAATGCTTGATGCAAAAGGCCCACAGTGTTTGAAGAAACTGTTGATAGTAATATGGACGCTAAAGAGACTTTCGATGATACCGTAGAAGTAAATGATGAAACTATTATTGGAAACTGGAGGAAAGGAGATCCATGTTTTAAAGTTGCAGAGAACTTAGCAAGATTAACTCCTGGTGTTATATGGAAGACAGAATTTGAAAATTGTGAACCAGAGCATTTAGCTGAAGAACTTTCCAAGGTAAATGCGGAGAATGTGTCTTGGCTTCTCCTTACAGCTTATAGCAAAATACTAGACGAACGAAAAACACTAAGGACTGAACTTTTGGGCACAAAGAAAACAGAAACTGATTCCGGAACTTCCAAGTTTCTGGAAATCAAATTCCCAGATGAACATGCCCTATTTGAAGACTTTACTCAACTTGGGACTCGTAACTCAGAATTAAAGATGCAGTTATCAAAGAAAGACTTGTGGAAAGTCTGTCTGATGGCATGGACCCCTGCTTCCTGCATGCTAAACCATCAAGGTTTTTGAGAGAGCTGTATGAACAAAACCACTGTCAGCTTGGACAAAAGAGGACATGGAAGGGACAGATTGAAGGAGAAACAGCTTTAAGAAGAAAACCATGGAAGCAGAGATCTGGGATTAAGACATCCCCTTGGGCCAAGAGAGGAGCCCCACCCATATGTACAGAGACGGTGAGTTTTCCCCAGCAGTTGAAGAGGGTGGATGTCCCTACCCAATGTTCTGGGAGAGTTTTGCCACCCCAGGTGCAGGGAGGGTGGAGCACATTCCTCAAAGTTTAGGGTGGTTAAGGTCAACACCCCATAGGTCTGAGAGGGGTGTACCTGTCCCCCATGGATTAGAGAAGGCCAGGTGGTCAACCCATTGCTTTGAGAGTGTTGATGTATGCCAAAGGTTAGGGGGAATGTTGTCTTCACCTCACTGTACTAGGGGGGCTAGGACTCTAACCCGAAGATTGGGTAAGGTGTGGCAATCACCCCAACACTCTTGGAGGCTGAGGCTGGAACTTGGTCGACACCCAGATGCTTGATGAGGGTGGAACCAAAGAAAATGGCCTTTAGGCAAGCCTGTGGAAAGGGTGGGTTCCCATGTGGCCCCAAGGAGAAGAAATCATCATCTTAAGAATGACTCTCAGACTTTGAAATCGAATGGAAGATGCCGTGCAATTTTACTGAACTGTAAAGGAACCACGACTCATGTTTAACATGCTAATTTCTCCTTATGATAATGAAAATGTTTATCCTTTGCCTTTCCATTTGTGTATTGGAAGTAGTTAAATGGTTTTGTAAGTTTCAGAGGTCTGTAGCAGACGGGACTTTGCCCTAACACAAACTGTATTTCTTTAAACTGATTATGATATTATTTTGTACTTGAATTGTTACTGATTTAAATTTTTTTGAATATTGTAATGTATTTTTGGAATTCAGAGGGTAGAGTGTTGCAGTTGGGCAGTTTGATGTAATTATGAATTCCAGAAATATAATTGGATCATGCTTGTAAACTGATCTGTTAATCTGGGCATGATTAAGTTATTATTAGGGTGTTGACTGGGCCAGTCAGTAGGGTGTTGAGCCCCATGCCTTGGTGGGTGGGGAATCAAATATAAAAGGCAAGGCAAAGAAGAGAGTTGAAACCGTTTTTGAGAAGTAGTTTTGATGTTGGAAAGAAGGCCCCAGGAGAAGAGAAGCAAGCCGTTCTCCTGATCGTCTACAGCTGACCTTGTGGAGGAAACAGGAGCTAAGCCCAGAGAGAAACGCAGCCCCGGGAAGACAGGAACCCAAGAAGCCTGAACCCTGGCAAACTTCAGCAGTTGTCCTGCTCTAACACATGGCAGTGGACTGTGGTGAGAGAAGAAACTTGATGCTTTGTGGCTTGATATCTGTGGACTTCTACCCCAAATAAATACCCTTTATAAAGACCAACCCATTTTTGGTATTTCATATTAGCACCTTTTTGGCTGACTAATACAACTAATAAAATTGGCAAATCCTTAGCTAGACTAACAAAGAAAAATTAGAGAGAAGTTGCAAATAAAATCAGAAAACAGAGAAGGGGCATCACTTTTGACCCCATAGAAGTAAAGAGTATCACAAGATGATACCATGAAAAATTGTCTTCCAACAAGCTGGACATTTAGATAAAATGGTCAAATTTTTAGAATCACTTGAGAAATGTACACTTTTGAAAGAAGAAATAGAAGGCATCAACAGACCAATCTCAAATAATGAGATTGAATCAGACGTCAAAAATCTCCAAACAAGGAAAGCACAGAACTATATGTCTTCAAAGATAAATTCTACCGATCATTTCAAAAAGAATTAACTCCTATCCTCCCCATATTCTTCCAAAAAATTGAAGAAGAGGGAACATTACATAACTAATTCTATCATGCCACCATCACCCTAATACTAAATCCACATAAAGATGCTACAAGAAATAAAAATTACAGACCAATATCTCTAACTAAGGTAGATGCAAAAATCCTCAGCAAAACTCCTGTTAACCAAATCCAACAACTAATCAAAGTAATTATATACTGTGATTAAGTGGGTTTTATTCAAGCTATGGAAGGATGGTTCAACATAAGAAAATAATTAATTTAATGCACCAAATTAACCAACTGAAGGAGAAAATTTACATGATCATTTCTATTGATATAGAATAAGCATTCAGGAAAATTCAGCATACTTTCTTGATAAAAAATACTTTGAAGTATCAAAATAGATGGAAACCCATTCTACACATATGAAAAACCCACAGCTAACATCTTAATAAAAATTCTATAGGCTTTCCCTCTAAGATCTGGAACAAGACAACTGTCACCACTCTTATTCAAAGTTCTTGCTAGAGCACTTAGGCAAGGAAAAGAAAAACAAGGTATCCAAATTGGAAGGGGAGAAGAAAAATTTAACTCTTTGCAGATAGCATGATCCTATATATAGAAAATCCTAAAAATCTACAACAAAGTTACTAGAGCTAATAAACAAGTTCAAAAAAGTGGCAGGATATACGATCAACACAGAAAAATCAGAAGCATTTCTTTATACTAATAATGAGCAATCTGAGGAGGAAATCAAGGGGA
>JAQZBX010002392.1:12389-72659 GCA_029593785.1 Cabassous unicinctus | reverse complement strand
CGGATGTGGCTCAAATGGTTGGGCGTCCGTCTGCCATATGGAGGGACCTGGGTTCGATCCCCAGGACCTCCCGGTAAAATAAAAAATATATATATAGAAGGCGCAAGGGTTGCCAGGCTCTGTGTGCCGGTGAGCCGCCAGGCCCCGGGAGCCATGCAGCAAGATGATGACGTAACAGGAGAGAGACGCAGGGGAGAGTCAAGACAAGATGCTCCAAAAGCTCCGAAAACCAGGAACCGAGGTGGCGCAAGTGGCAGAACACCTCTCTCCTACATCAGAGGTCTTCAGGATCGAATCCTGGTGAAGACTGGATGAGAAGAGATGGCAGGAAACAGACATAGAGAATTGCCCAGCGAATGGACACAAAACAGCAAAATGGGGAAAGGGGGGTTTAAAATGGATAAAGTAAATAAAAATAAATCTTAAAAAAAAAAAAAGTCTTCAACAATTAAAATGATTCTATTTCAATGGCTGCTATTCTTAGGCAGATGTCTGTAACTGAAATCCCTATGGAAGAAATGGAAAGCAACCTTAAAGGAAGGAAAAAACAAACATCTGTGGATGGTCAGAAGAGTTGGGCCCTGGTTCCAATCTTCCCGTTAATAGCCAAGTGCCTTTGCATACCTCAGTTTCCTCATCAAAAAAAGCGGGGGTATTCGATGAAAAACTACCTACAGCCTTTTGCCACCTAAAACTAACCTCCTGTATGTATTTCTTTATGGCGCCTGCTGGGGGCCTGCCTCTTTTTTCCCCAGATTCTGCAGTCCCATCACACACGGACTGCTAGCACTGGAAGAGGACCCCTAGGACATCTAACGGAATATTTTTAGAATTTCTGCAAATACATCCCCAAAGAAAACACCAGTCAAAGAAAAGCTGCTCTGATTGAAGAGGGTTAGGAGACTTAAAGCCTTGCCTGCGTGGTCTCCTCTCCCAAGCCAGGCCTAATCGCCACAGTCAACCACAGCGTCCATTCCCCTTACTCAGGGAGGAAGCAGAGGCCCAAGGTCACACGGTAGACAGCAGCAGAGCTAGGATTTGAACCCTGTGGTTCCTGAGTTTGTGATCTTTCTTCTACACTACGCGAAACTCAGCAAGAGACAGTGGTAGCTTCAACCTCCAACCTTCTCGTGTCCCATTTGTATCCAGGTTTTACTGACCAGCCTTGCCTCCTGCCTTTGATATTTGCTTCATGCACGCACACACACTGTAGGACCAGCGTGGGGAGATACTCAAGTAGAGCACCTGGTAAGTCAGGTAGATGAGAGTGGAATTCATTGTATGTAGTGATGAGGATGCGGAAGAAAAACTAGGCAGGCTGAGAGTAAGAACTGGTCAGGGGAAATGGTCAACAGAACAAAGAATGAGAAAAATGACAACTCTCATAATAAACGCCCTTTTATAATAGGGGCTCAGTTTCAAGGTCATGGCAATAAAATCAACTGCCTGGGTCCTCAATTATTGCAAAAAGGAATTTCAGAAGAATATAAACTTTCTCTCTGATACACACACACATACACATTCATTCTGATAACCTGGAATATTTTCCCCTGAATTTCTTTTAAGAATAAAATGGGCAGAGGACAAATCCTACATGTATCTGCCTGCTAAGATGATGTCGTTAATATATCTCCCCAGTTAGCCTAGTTAAATTAATCTGATTAAATTTACTTTTTGGATCAAGACTATGTTCTCAAAAGAAATAACACACACTATCAGAAATACAAAATAAGATAGGTCAGTTTATTTGTGGGAGTAAGGGGGAAAGAACAGCGAGATAAGACAGCTTGGAGAATTCCCCCAACATCTGGGCTAGGTTTGCTGTTTTGGAAGTTGTCTCAGATGCCTTATGAAACAAGATATGGTATGAATAAATATGCACTGTCAAATACTATCCATCCTTAATATAGATGTGAACAATCTGGAAGGACCTTTTAGAAGTCAGTTGGAACAAAGCTTCAAAGAAGAAGTGGATTCATAGTTGGGGAAAAGAAGGTGGAAGACAAGACGATTGCATTGTATTGTTACATTAACATTGTGATTCAGGGAAGGAAATCTATTTTCTTCTAGTCTATGACATTACAGTTCTGTGTAGATTTTTATTTTATTCTTATTTTATTTTTTTGTTTTTTGTTTTTTTCCATGTGGATTTTTAGTAATACTAATTAGTCCTGATCTTACCAAACAAAAATAAAATATCTAATAGATATCCTCCCTCTAACCTCACAAAAAAACAACTACTTTTTCAGTGAACGTTAAAAAAAAGCAGGTCCCTAAACTCACTTTTGTGATCAGTGAATATCTTTCCTGTGGAAGTTTTTGTAATCTGCAGTATAAATGATGCCAATATCCCCTGTTTACTTCATAAAATGTCACAGCCAAAAAAGTAAGAAAGAGTGTGTTTTGGACCCATCAGTCAAGCTGAAATCCTACCTACAGCTTCTTAGAATTTGTGCTTCTACCTCCTATATGTATAGGAAAATTAATCTTCTATCCTGTTGAAATTCAACAGGAAATTTAAACCCAACATGCCTTGTGGCATCACTTTATATTTCAGTCTACGAGTCATTTCAAAGTGCTTTCATCTTTAATTTCCTTGAGAGTATGCATCGTGAGGTAAAGTCGGTAATTACCCAAACAGACATTAGGTGTTAAATATTATTCAAACAAACCCAGTAAATGGCATCCACAATAAAGACCAGGAAAACAAAGAAATTACAGTGTTTCATTCCAACTTGACACCCTCAGGAGAACAGAGAGCACAAGGCAAACCCATAAGTATTTATGTACTCCCAGAGCTGTACAGAGAAAGTTCACAGGAAGCAGTTAAAGACACAGCAACTAAACCCGGCCTTTAACTGGATTTCTTTGGAATCTTGCTGTTTTGTGCAATTACAAACTAAATGGAAAATATGTTATTATTAGTCAGTCTTGATGAATTGATTTTAGTCTCTAATGTAGCTCTTCTACCACATGTGCTTCAACAAAAATCGTAAGAGAAAACTTTCCTGTTGGAACAGTATGGCTCAGCTGGTTGATCCCGGAGGTGCAGTCGCTGTTCACTGTAAGCAGATAGAGTCCCTGCTGTATTGTGCCACCCTGGGGACCATTTGGGTTAGGGAAGAACACAAGTAGAGGCTCTCCACTCTTGTTAAAATGGAGGCAAAGAATGCTGTGACATGGTTGCAGTAAGCTACAGGCCCACACATAGGACTTACTCTATATAACCCAACACTGCATCGTGTTTTCAAGAGAAGATGAGGCTGCCAGACACCATGGTGGGGAAACTTCTGACTTAAATTCATTGGCCAATAGACTTCCCAAAGTATCTTTTTCATAAACTCTTTCTACTGTCCTGTGGCTCAGCTCATGTGCCACCTCATAAATGAAACTTACCCAGCTTTATGGATTAGATTGTATCCCAAAAAAAGATGTTAAAGTCCTAACCTCCAGAACCGACGTATGTGACCTTATTTGGAAATAAGGTGTTCGCAGCTGTGCTCAAGTTAAGATGAAGTAGGGCGGGCCCTAATCCAGTATGACTGACGTCCTTGTAAGAAGAGCAGGAGACCCAAGGAGAGAAGGGCCACGTGAAAACAGAGGCGGAGACTGGAGTTACACAGCTACAAGCCATGGCACACCAAGGATTGCCAGCCACCCCCAGAGCGATGAAGAAGCAAAGAAAGATTCTCCTCTAGAGCCTTCACAGAGATCACAGTCATGCCAACACCTTGATTTTAGACTTCTGGCCTCCAGAACTGTGAGAGAATAAATCTCTGTTGTTTAAAACCCCTGCTTTGTAGTACTTTGTTGTGGCAGCCCTAAGATACTCCTCCAGCCAGAGTTCATTTCCTCCTCCAGTTTCAGATACACCTGTCTACCCTCGCCGTAACACTTTCTGCCTTGTTTCCTGGTCAGTTGTACGCATGTCTGTCTCACCCACTGGTTTGTATGTTCCTTGAAGGAAGAGTCTAAGAAAGATTCCTTTATTTTTGTATTTCCCATATAGGCTCCCGATAATAATAATTTTTAAAAAACGACCTTTATTGAGCACTTATTTTATGCTGGGCACATTACATGTATCATCCCATTTAATCCTTACAACTCTGTAGCATAGTAGAGAAGAGCAGAGGCTCTGAAGCAAGGCCACCTGTGTTCAGATTCTTCCTTCTGTGCTGTCAGCCAAATGACCTTGAAAAGGCACAATTCCAATAGAATCCTCAATTCTGTTCACCCTCAGTAAATATTACTTAATTAAAATAGACCCCTGTGTTAAGGACCAAGTGCACTAAACAACCCTAAGTTTGCCTCCCATTAACTTCTGACTTAAGGTAGTTAGGTTTTTAGGCTTATATAATAGTGGTTTAGCTAACCATACCAATAATATCAATTCTTTACATTTCTCTAGTATATTGCCATTTTCAAAGACCTGTCACGTAAATCATCTCCACTGATCTTCACACTATCCTTATAAGATGGGAAGGACAGCTGTTATTTTCCCCTTTTTACTGAAACTAGAGAAGACCCTTGTCTCACAGCCAGAAAGTAGCAGAGCCATGACTTGCACTCAGGTCTTCTAAGTCCATCCACAGGGGTCATGCCCCAGCCCTGCCTTGGCCCTCAGCATCACTCCTCTGGGTACACGTATACTCATGAGAAGGCACCAAGAACCAGGTGCTGTGCTAGAGCCTTCAATGGTTGAGGTTGTCTGGTAACCATAGAGATTGTCGCTCTCCTCATAGCAAATGAGATCACCCAGCACACTTGCTCTCAAGATTTGAGTTACAAGAGAGGAGGTATTTTCCACAGAGGGCCATTAAGTTTGGAATTCCCTTCCCCTGATCTGACATCGCCCTGGGGTATTGGTCTTCTGGGTCTTGGCAAACCACATCAAGTTGGGTTAGCCAGCTGTGATTGCTAAGAAATCCTGGTGGGCAGGAAGAAATTGTTCAATTGACTTTTAGTTGTGAGCAGTTTGTAATTTTGTGGGGGTTTTTTTGTTTTCTTTTTTGTTTTTTGTTTTTTCTATTTGTGTCCCTTAGGATAGCTACACAGCCATACATAATCCCCATTCTTTAAAAATAAAATTTCAGTTAGCAGTTTGCATGATTTTGTTTCTGTGTTCTTACATCATGTCGCAAATGATGTGATGGAGAAACCTATAGGGAAGTTTTTCTTTCTTTTGCATAAACTATTTTGCAGTAATTGATCAACCATAGAGAAAAAGATTATCTCCTGTGCACTTGCAGTGAGTTCTGCAGTCACCAGAGACCAATAAGCTGTGTCCCCAGAACTATTATCACTTTGTTGAAGAAGCTGCTATGTGAACAAAAACCAGCCTACGTTAATTTCCCTTTTCGTATTTAAAAAACCTGTCAGTATTTTCCCTTTGGGAGTGTATAATTTGTCAATAGTGCATATTATTTTAGTTCTAAAGAGGGACGTTGTAGGGCAGTATGTCTTTATTAGCGTCTCTTATTCATTTAACCTCATGCCAGACCTTAGTTTGTTTCCACTCAATAAAATGCTCCACATTTTTGTATAATATTATAGTGAACTTGTCTTTCATTTCATAGAAATACAGAATTTTAGAGATGAGAAACACTTTTGAGACTAATTTAGGGTTCCCTTGTTTCCCCCCCACCCCACTCCCCCTCCCTGCCTGATTTAACTGCTGGTAGCACTGACACCTGAGAGGTACAGTGGTCTGTCTGAGCCCACACAATAGTCACAGGCAGAATCAGGATATATAATCTAAGTTTGGTGCCCTGTCCTTTGTACCATTGCAGTGAGTGTATCTGTTTGAGCTCTCCACTACTTTGTGAGCTGAAAGCAGAGATGACTCTTCCATCTTGTATGTCCCCATTAAAACTGCTTGGTAAATGCTTGTTAACTAAGGTGGGACTTTGTTCCAATGTTATAAGAACTCTGAATCTTACACCCCCCTTTCATTCTGTTCATTTTAATGTAGACGTAGAAAAAATTGGGGACAATCAATTGACAATCAACCTATGATAGAAAGGAATTTTACTGATTATTATTTCTATACATCTCTATTAAAGTTGCAAATTATTTTAAGGGTTAGTCTCTTGAACTGAAAGCTATTTATTAGTGGTTTAAATTATCTCACGTGTATAGTAACTAGACTTCTATTACATGATATTTTTTATTTTAAAATTATTGTGTATTACGGCAGTAAGAAGGAACCTTAGAGTTCATCTTAAAAATGAAATAGTAGTCATTACAAGTGAACCCTTCTGCTCTCAGATTATTCATTGTGGATTTTTGTGCCATGGGAGAAGTTGGTTCAGGAATTGTTTGCCCAGTGATTAGTTTGTATGCACAGCAAAATTCTAAATTCTCACTATAAACCGTGTTATAGTTTATTTCAGTGTTGGAAGGGGTGCTGTCTAAGCTGTCAAGGTATGATGAAGGCACTTTCTTCTCATCCATTCTGTCATTCACAGTAAGTATTTGAATGAATTCTCTTCTGTTATATTTTAACTGTTGTCATACTACTTATGTAACAGTTAAGAAAATAATTCTCATAATTATCTCTTTCTTTCCCACTTAAGGTGAAAGCAGCTGCTAAATATGTTGATGTTCCAGTAAGTATTTTTATCTGCTTCTTAAAACCATATATATAATTCAGTTTTTAATATTTAAACTTCACCACAGGTTTATTTCAAATCTTTACACCAGTGCCATTCCCCTAGGGAGAAGTTTATTTTCCTTCAGCAAGCACTAACCCTCATAACAAGGCTTGGCAAGGTTAATTCAGTGTACTTTTTCTGTTGTAACTTGGGAACTTTCCTTCATGGAGGTCAGTTTATTATGAGAACATGTCCCCTCAGTTGTAGAGGGTATAGTACCCTACGACAGGGTAGAAAATGCCTCATACTATTTATAGAAAAATATTCACCCTCTTTTCCTTTTATATGAAAGCTGTAGCAGGTTTCTTACAGGTGTTAAAATAACAATGAAGATGAACGAGTGAAATCAAAGAACTAATTTTCTAAATGCAAAAATGTTATAAATCAATACTCTTCACTTATTTTACCATTTGGTTTTCCACAGAATTCTTGGAAAACAATTCATAACCTGTATATTTGTTGAAAAATTAAGAAACCGTGAGAGGAAAGTATGAAACTTCTTTAGCTACAATTTTTTAAATTCACATGATAAATATAATGAGTGAGTTAGTACAGCATTTTTTTAGTTAATCATATTAACAAATAAGTTTTTGCCTTAAATTCTATAACATATATTCCCAATGTCTGAGTAAGGTGTTCTGTTTAATCATATGTTTTGCCATATGTATCAATTTTCAAAGAATTAGAGCACAATGAAAAATTAAAATCCAAAACTAGATGGAATTTTACTCATCATATCTTTGGTTGAGACTGTACTTACTTGAGGATTGTAATAGCTCCAGATCACCATTATGAATATTAGCTACTTAAGTACTGGCAAGCTTTTTGTATCAGTTGTAGAAGGCTCTTCTCTTTAAATTGCATAACCACATTCTGTACTAGGGACTAGATAGCCCTCAAATTTATTGCCACCGCAGTTATTAATGGATATTTGAAATGAAAGGATTATAGACTTGCTGTCTCTACATATGGTTTCTATGGAACAGGTTTTTTATTTTACAAGTGACTGTCAGAGATGTCTTGGCATGCTCCTCATCTTGTACCTAGAATCAGAGAATTAGTGCTGGGAAATAGGCAGAACTAATCACAAATGTACGTTCCTGCAAAGCAGCAGCACAAAACAGAAAGAGACGATTTTATATTTGACCTCTTAAAAAGAAAGAGACAAGTCACCATGGGGACATCTGAACTTTGTTGTACTTCCTAACATATTTTCTACTACAGTTTTGTCTTTATTTCAAATTACAAATGGGCTGGGACATCATAATCATTCCTCTTAGGACTTTCAAGGTTTTTAATTTGACCCTGTACTAGATCTGAGACCCAAAGAATTTCAAAGTTGAAAGAGCCAGCATGGTCTGTTCACTCTCATTCTCATCACAGAATCCCCTCCCTAAAAATCCTCATGAAGAATCATTCGGGCTCTATTTAACTTTTTCAGGCATTGCAGGCTCACTATATAAGGCAACCCCTCTTAAGTAAAATGAGTTGAAAATCTGTACCCCTCTGAATTCCCCCATTAATCCTGGTTCTAATTCCTCTTCTGCATGAGAGCCCGTTGAATAGTTGATAGTAATTATCATGCCTACTCTACTCAGAGGTTTGGTGGCTACTCACAGGGATGTATTGTCTGAGGAATTTTTTTTTCTAGATTAAATATTTTTCATTTCTTCACTAAACCCACTAATTAAATGTTTTTAACACATCCTAAGTGCATACATGATGAAAATGTACAATTTCTGCTCTCAAGCTGCCCACACTCTGGGGAAGAAAGAGGTAAATAGGTATCATCATGAAAACTGCTATAGTAAAGATATGAACAAAGTGAAATAGGAACATAAGAGAAAGTGCTGTCAGTCATACCTAAACACATCACCATTTCCAGTCACTCTCCTGGATGAATTCCTGTTTACCAATGTCGTGGATAAATCAAGATGGCCCCCAGAGCAGAGCGTACTGTCCCACAGATGTGGTCTGGCCATAGCAGATGACTAAGGGATGAGTTCCTCCCTTGGATCTAGACACTACACTTCTATTTTTGATACCTGCAAATACTAGCTTCAAAAGCAATTGTGTTTTTTTGTTTTTGTTTTGGTGCTATTGGCTTTATTGTTTTTTATAATCAAACTCCAGCAAAAGACTGACGCAGTCTTTTCGGAAGAATCTCATAATTGAAAAAAAAAAAAAAAAAAAAAAGCATTGACTTACCTTTAACAACAATGAGCTCAAAACAGATCATAGATCCTACTAACAATGTAAAACTATAAAACTTCTGGAAGAAAACATGAAAGAAGACCCATATGACACGATGAATTTTTTGAGAGAACACCAAAAGCATGGCCCATTAAAGAGAAAATAGATAACTTGGACTTCGTTAAAACTAGACTTCTGTTCTGCAGAAGACATTGTTAAAAGAGTGAAATGCTGGCAAGGATGTGTGTGGGGCAACAGGAACTCTCAATACTTGCACGTGCAAAATGGTACGGTCACTTTGGAAGACAGTTCTTAGAAAGCTGAACATAGTCATGCGCCAAGATATTTATCTAACTGATTTGAAAACAGGTTCACACCAAAACCAACACACAAATGTTTACAGCAGTTTAATTCATAATTGCCAAGAACTAGAAGGCTGTGTTTCAGTAGGCGAATGGATAAACAAACAGTAGAATAGCCATACAGTGGAGTGTTATTCAGGAAAAAAAGCTATCAAGTCAGGCAAAAATATGGACGAATCTTAACGACGAATTGCTAAATGAAAGAAGGCAGTCTAAAAGGCTACGTACTGTATGATTCCATGTATATCACATTCTGGAAAAGGCAAAACTATAGGGATGGTAAGCAGATAAGTGGTTGCCAGGAGTTTAAAGTCAGGGAGGGTTGAACAGGTGAAGCACAGGGGAGCATGAAACTGTCATTGTAGATACATGACACCAAAAGTCCATAGAACTTTACATCACAAGGAGTGAACCTGAATGTATCAAAATTTTAAAAATCCATCATAGAGTCATGGGGCCCATAGATGAAACAGAGACTGTGAGAAAAGAATCTAACTGTGTTACAAATGTATGAAATAACCTCATTGAAGGGGGGTGGAAGTGCTCATCTAAGTAACTTTGGAAATGGAAATTGAATTGTAAATAATCACTGTATTCTAGTTCATAAATGTTTTTTCCCACAGATTCGGAATTCTGAAACTTCTACGCATGTGTACTAGAATTGAACAATGAAGTAAATGGGTGGCAGTTGGTGGGAACCAGGTTTCTCTTTGTTGGATTGAGAAATGAGAGACAAGCAAGGGGAGAAGACTAGGTTAATGGATTAGAACTGGGCATATCCGTGTGAACTCACTGTTAGCTTAATATAGATAGAGATGGTGATATATAGAAATATTTATAGATATATGTATATACACAGGTTAGTCTACACACATACTTCCTTGCTCTTTTAGTGGAGAGAGCCTATAAGCAATAACACCCCAGTAGCAACAAGCACACTGTATTAGTCAGCCAAAGGGGTGCTGATGCAAAATACCAGAAACTGGTTGGTTTTTATAAGGGGTATTTATTTGGGGTAGAAGCTTACAGTTACCAGGCCATAAAGCGTAAGTTACTGCCCTCACCAAAGTCTATTGCCACGTGTTGGAGCAAGATGGCTGCCAACGTCTGCCAGGGTTCAGGCTTCATGAGTTCCTCTCTTCCTGGGGCTGATTTCTCTCCAGGCTCAGCTCCTCTGGTTTCTCCACAAGGTCAGCTGTAGACTCTCAGGCAACCAGCTCTGTCTGTCTCCCCAGGGCTCAATTCTCTCCAGGCTCAGCTGCTCTGCTCCTCTGTGTGCTTACTTCCTGGACTCCAGCTCAAAACTCTAACATCAAAACTCCAACTCTGTCCTTTGCCATGACTTTTATCTGTGAGTCCCCACCCACCAAGGGGCAGGGACTCAACGCCCTACTGACATGGCCCAATCAAATTCCAAATCATAATTTAATCAATTAAAAGTGATACCTCTGAAAGACCAGTTTATAAACATAATCCAATAACCATTTTTAGAATTCATAAACAATGCCAAACTGCTACACACACCTACCACCCAGGTATTAATTTCTAATCTCCAATAAAATGAAACAGGTCTCTTGGAGAAATGGTTGTTTCTGGGACTGGGGCAGGAAAGATACAAGATGAACCTAGAGCGTCTTGTAGTGACAGAAAGGAAGGAAGTGCTCATAAAACCTACAATGAAGAGGAGGGGGGAAGTCAAGGGAACATAGGAGACCACTGAAAGCTTTCAGTGGTCAAAGCGGGAATAATTAAAGTAGTATTAGATCATAACTCAAAGTATAAAATAAATACCCATGAGTCCATACTGATATAAATAATTGAATAAATAAATAAATGGGGGAGAAGAGACAAATCTCCCATGGGAAAGTATCCCAATAAATTTATGTAGCTATTTATGTGAAGCATAACTCCCCTCTCCTTAAATTGGGTTGTGCATAGTGATTTCCTTCCAAAGAGTACAGTATGAAAAGGGGGAAAGAGTACCTTTACGGTAGAGAATTCCGACAAATGCTACCTCAACCAGTTGATCCATCAACATTAACAGTGATAAGTCATTTTGATAGTATGTACCCTTAATATGATGGGGTGAAAGTGGCACTTTACCTCTGTGGTCTTCCTCCAGAAAACTCATAACTTCAGTCTAATCATGACAAAAAATATCAGACACATTCTAAGAGAGGGGCAAAATATCTGAGCAGTACCCCTCAAAATTGTCAATGTCATCATAAACAAGGAAAATCTGAGAAACTTCATAGCCAATAGGATCCTAAGGAGTTGTAACAACTAAATGTAATATATTCTAGAACAGAAAAAAGACATTAGGTAAAAATGAAGAAAATCTGAATAAAGCATGGATTTAAGTTATTAATAATGTATTATTATTGATTCATTAATTGTAACAAATGTACCATACTAATGTAGGATGTTAATAATAAGGGAAACTGAGTGTAGGGTTTATAGGTACTTTTTATACAAACTTTACAATTTTTCTGCAAATCTAAAACTATTTTAAAATAAAACATTTTTTAAAAAAATAATTGAAAAATACACTGGCCCAGGGCATATAATGCTTGAGCTTTAATTCCATTTATGCTGCTGTATGAATTTGGGCATCACTTCATTTAAATGGACTTAGGTTAGTCATCTGTAAAATATGGGAAGAAGTTATATAAACCATGCTAAGTGCTTCTAACTGTAACATTCTATCATTCTCTTAGTTCTTTTTTTTTTTAACTGTATTTTTTTTTTAAAGATTCATTTATTTATTTATTCATTCCCCCCCCCTTGCTGCCCATGCCCGCTGCGTTCATTCGCTGTGTGTCCTCTCCGTGTCTGCTTATCTCCCCCTTGCTGTGAGGTCCCGCTGCATCAGCCCACCGCGCCGTGCGGGCCGGCCTGCCCTCACAAGGAGGCCCCAGGAAGCGAACCTGGGGCCTCCCATATGATAAACGGGAGCTCTATCCATTGAGCCACACCCGCTTCCTCTCTTAGTTTTTAATGTCTGTCTGGTTCCATCCAAGAGACAACAAAACCCAAAAATGTCACCGAAAGATGATGAGAAGATGAAGAGCTAGAAAATTCTGTGGAGAAAAGATTAATAACTTCTAGCAATACTCCCACTCCTTGGAATATACATAAGCCAAAAAAAGGGAACACAGTTTCTATAAAGTGAATCATTAGGGAAGCGGCTATGGCTCAATTGGTTGGGCTCCCATTTACCATATGGGAGGCCCCAGGTTCCTGGGACTTCCCGGTGAAGGCAAGCCAGCCCACACAGCGCGGTGAGCTGATGGCCCTCACAGTTCAGTGAGCTGGCGCGGCAAGATGACACAACAAAGGGAGACAAGCAGACACAGAAAAAATGCACAGCAAATGGACACAGTGAGCACAAGCAGCAAGGGGAGATAAATAAATAAATCTTTTTAAAAAATAAAGTGAAGCATTAAAAAATAAAATTGTCTAAGAAATTAAATGACATTCCTAATGCAGAAGAGAAGAAGGAATTTGTGTTCATAGAACATACTAGATTGTCAGACATTCCTTAAAATTATATCACAGTTGAAGATGTGTAAAAGTCAGAAACAGAAAATTACTCATATCAAGCAATTTAAAGTATAGTACATTTATGAACTTAGTCTTCTGTGCCTTTGTAATATATAACTTCCATGACACTTCTTCATAACAGAAAAATATCAACATCTTTTTGAACAGAAATGAATTCTAGTATTTAATACATCTTAGCAAAGAAGTTTTTAGGATCCTTTATGATATCTTTATGATAAAGGTCATGAATTGTGACCTTCTGGATGGTTTGTTAGATTTGTTCTTAGTTAAACAGTCCTATCATTGAGAGTTCCTTTGGAGTTATGCAGTTCATGGCCCCATTATATAACCTTGGAACGGTTGCATTGTCAAAGACCTTAGACATATGAGAAAAGCAAGACCCAGAAAGGATGAGTCTGTCCTATTCAACTGTAACTTCGAAGAAGATAATTCAGTTCTAAGAGGGTAGCTAGGTGCAGGACCAGGATGAAAATGTTCACATTAGCTTTACAGACAGGAACCCCACACCAAACACCAAAACAATTTAGTATGGTTAAAGTATTATATTAAAGCTAACAACAGAAAACTATTGCCTACCTTTAAAATAGGAAAGATGTAACTCATCAGCAAGGTATGTTAAAAGGTTGTGTGAAAAATCAGGTGAGATGATAATGTGGGTAGCTGTGAAAAACAAATAAAAATAAGGCAGTATAGATTTGTGGAAGCACAGCTGAGGGATAACAAACCCAGGCTCTGGAGCCAGAACATCTGTGTTTTGAACTTGTGCTCCATCACTTCATTTAATATCTCTGTGACCTTGGGCATCAGTTTTTTTTCAGCTATAAAATGAAGATACAATTATACCTCTCGTTATTTGTACCCTCCCTCTTTTTTTCTTTATCAGTCTACCTAAAGGTTTGTCAAAGGGAGGTCTGTCTCCTACAAAACAAACGGGACAACCAAACTCCTGTACTCCAAAACAACCAACAAGCAAAAGCCCAGGACAAGAAAGTGGCCCAGAAAGACAGGGAAAGCCTGCACACTGCATTTTCCTTGGAAAGAACTTTTTGATAAGAGGGATGAAGCTCAAGAAAATCTCTGTCTTACCACCAGCTGGTTACAAAATCAAGAGACTAAACCCAAAGTGAGCAGAAGGAAAAAATAGCAAAGATTAGAGTGGTGATAAATGAAATAGAAAACAAAAAAACAATAGAATCAACAAAACCCTCATACCAAAGCCACATAAATATACCACAAGCAAATAAAACTACAGACCAATATCTCTTATGAATGTAGATGCAAAAATCCTCAGCAAAACACTAGCAAGCCAAATCCAACAGCATATTAAGAGAATTACACTCCTTGGTCAAGTAGGATTTATCCCTGAAATTCAAGGTTGGTGTTACAGTTTGAAACTTTTTGTGAATCCCAGAAAAGGTCATATTCTTGAAATTAAGCCTTTGATTGGATTAGATTCAGTTGGGGCCTTTGATTGAATTACTTTGGTAAGGCATGGCCCAGGGTGGGTCTTGGCCCTCTTGCTCGAGTTCTTTGTAAAAGGAGGACTGAATGCAGAGACAAAAATAGAAAAAGCCACAACGACAGAGAGAAGGAACCCAGGAGCCTGGAGAGGATCCCAGGAGAGAGGAACCCACAAACGTAGCAGCCAGAATCTGAAGCTCAAGACCCAGGAGAGAAACATATTCCTTGCCATTGGCGGAGTCCAGGACCACCATCAGCCAACCTTCAGTGAGACAGCATCACTGATTATGCCTTGAGTTGGACATTTTCACAGCCTCAGAACTGTAAGATTTTAACCTAAAAAATTGCCATTATAAAAGCCAACCATTTCTGGTATATTGCTACCACAGCATTTAGCAAAATAAAATGGTTGGTTCAAAGTAAGAAAATCAATTAATGTAATACACCATATTAACAGAATGAAGGGGAAAAAGCACGTGATCATCTCAATTGTTGCAGAAAAGGCATTTGACAAATCACAGCACTCTTTCTTGGTGAAAACATTTAGAACACTAGGAATAGAGAGAAACTTCCTCAACATGATAAAGGGCATAAATGAAAAACCCACAGCTAGCATCCTACTTAACGGTGAAAGATTGAAAGCTTTCTCGCTAAGATCAAGAACAAGACAAGGATGCCGTCACCACTGTTATTCAACATTGTGCTGGAAGTTCTTGCCAGAGCAATTAGGCAAGAAAAAGAAATAAATGGCATCCAAATTGGAATGGAAGAAGTAAAATTTTCCCTGTTTGCAGATGATATGATCCTATATAAATAACATCCTGAAAATTCCACAAAAAAACCTAGAGCTAATAAATTCAGCAAAGTGGCAGAATACAAGATCAACACCTAAAAATCAGTAGCGTTTCTATATACAAACAATGAACAATTGGAAGAAGAACTCAAGAAAAAAATTCCATTCACAAGAGCAATTAAAAGAATCAAAAGTTTAGGAATAAATCTAACCAAGGTTATAAAGGACTTGTATACAGAAAACTACAAAACATGCTAAAGAAATTAAAGAAGACTTTAATAAATGGAAGGACTTTTCATGTTCATAGGTTGGAAAACTAAATATTATTGAGATGTCAATACTACCCAAAGCAATTTATAGATTCAGTGCAATTCCAATCAAAATTCCAACAACCTTCCTTGCAGATATGGAAAAGCTAATTATCAAATTTATATGGAAGGGTAAGGGGCACAAATATCTAAAGCCATCTTGAAAAAGAAGAATGAAGTCAGAGGACTCATAGTTCCCAATCTTAAAACTTATTACAAAGCCACCATAATCAAAACAGCATGGGGAAAGCAGATGTGGCTCAAGCAATTGAGCTCTCGCCTACCACATGGGAGGTCCCTGGTTCAATTCCCAGTGCCTCCTAAAGAAGACAACTAGCTGGCATGACAGGCAGGAGTGGCAAGCTGACACAACAAGATGACACAACAAGAGACACAAGCAGAAAAACATAATGAGAGACACAACAAAGCAGGGAATGGACGTCCCCGCTGCCTCCTAAAAAAGACGAGCAAGACAGCAAGCTGATGTGACAGGCAGGCGCAACAAGATGACATAACAAGAGACACAGAAAAAACATGATGAGAGACACAACAAAGCAGGGAACAGAGGTGGCTCAAACAATTAGGCACCTCCTTCCCATATCCGAGGTCCCGGGTTTGGTTCCCAGTGCCTCCTAAAGAAACAAGGAAGAATAACAGACACAGCAAGTGCAAACAGTGAGGGGGTGGGGAGAAATAAATATTTAAAAGACAAAAAAACAGCATGGTACTGGCACAAGGACGGACAAATAGACCAAGATAATAGTATTGAGAGCTCAGAAATCAACCCTCACATTTATTTCCAACTGATTTTTGACAAGGTGGCAAAGACCACTCAATTGGCTCAATTAGGTATTGGGAAAACTGGATCTCCATTTGTAAAAAAAAAAAAATTTTGGATCTAGCACTATCAAGCAATTAGAAGAAAATGTAAGGAAGCATCTTTAGGACCTTGTGTTAGGCAATGGTTTCTTAGACTTTACAAAGCACAAGCAACAAAAGAAAAAATAAATGAGACCACATCAAAATTAAAAACTTTTTCTCCTCAAATGACTTTTTCATGAAAGTAAAACAATAACCTACACAATGGGAGAAAATATTTGGAAACCACATATCCAATAAGGATTGCTATCCAGAATATATGAAGAAATCTTTCAACATAACAAAAGACAAACACCCAATTAAAATGTGAGCAAAAGACTTCTCTCCAAAGAAGATATAGAAATGGCCAGAAAACACATGAAAAAATGCTCAACATCATTAGCCATCAGGGAAATGCAAATCAAAACCACGAGATACCATTTCACACCCACTAAAATGGCTGCATTAAAAAAAACAGAAAACAACGTGTTGCAGAGGATGCGGAGAAATCGGAACACTCATTAGTTGTTGGTGGCTGTGGCAATGTAAAATGGTGTAGCTGCTGTGGAAGACAGATTGGCAGTTCCTCAGAAAGCTAAGAATAGAACCACCGTATTAGTCAGCAATCCCAGTACTAGGTATATACCCAAAAGAACTAAAGCAGGGACTCAAACAGATATTTGTACACCAGTGTTCATAGTGGCATTATTCACAATTGCCAAAAGATGGAAGCAACCCAAGTTTCCATCAATCAATGAACGGATGAATAAAATGGGGTATATATATACAATGGGATATTATTTAGCCCTAAAAAGAAATGAAGTCCTGATACTTGTGACAACATGTATGAACCTTGAAGACATCATATTGAGTGAATAAGCCAGACACGAAAAGAAAATATTATATGAGCTCACTGGTTTTTGAAACATTCAGAATAAGCAAAGTCATAGAGTCAGAATCTAGATTGTAGGTTACCTGGGGATGGGGTGTAGTTAGGAAATGGGAAGTTAAGGCTGAAAATGTAGAGCTCCTATTTGGAATGATGAAAATATTTTGGTAATGGATGGTGATGATGGTAGCACAATATTATGAACGTGATTAACAGCACTGAAATATATATATGAATACGATTAAAAGAGGAAATGTTAGTTTTCACATATGGTAACAGAATAAAAACCCTAAGTTAAGCCATGGATTTTAATTAATTGTGCAATTATAAAAATGTGCTATCATCAGTTTTAACAAATGTTCCACACCAATGCAAGTTGGTGGTGGGATGGTATATTAGAATCCTGTATTTTGTGCATGATTTTTCTTCTCTAATAAGGAGAGCAGAAATACAAATAAAAGAAAGGCACAATCAGTTAAGTGGCAGTGGTATTTCCCCTCCTTGTTCCTCTGCT
This sequence comes from Cabassous unicinctus, assembly GCA_029593785.1. Lineage (NCBI taxonomy): Eukaryota > Metazoa > Chordata > Mammalia > Cingulata > Chlamyphoridae > Cabassous > Cabassous unicinctus. The sequence continues at coordinate 55,064 of JAQZBX010002392.1, read as the reverse complement.
TACTTGCTTCTGATATTGTTTGTTACTTAGTTAAGGCCACCTGAAAGTTCAGTGATTTACGTCAGAAGGAGAGCCAGGCAGAACACGGGGAATGGAGTACCTGCCCACTGGGACATGTTCACCTAGAGAGAGAGAGATGTCACCAGGACCGGATTAAGATCTAACCCTTATAGCAGCAGGGAGGGTTGTGCATTGTGCTTTACAGATGAGTGATTTGCTTTTCTGTCTATTCCATTGCTTTTTCCCTGTCTGGCTCTTCTCTCTTGTATAAGGCACAGCCATAGACTGCCTCCAGACACTGACATGCTAGCATCCTCAGGCTTCCTTAAACCAATTCTTAAAGGCTCTAAATTGGGATGAATAAATAAGTTCCCAGTCAACCTTAAATAAAAGCTAAATGAAATAATACTCAAAGCATTTTAATTTCATTTGTTCATATTCTCAGTATAATCCCCATAATCTACATGATTATCACAGTAGGTAGATGAAGGAAGAGTTAGTGAACGTTGTTGTAAATTGACAGGTTTAATACCTTCATCATCATTTTTATTTTATTCATGAAAATAATAGTGCAAATCTCATATGTGATATCCATGTTAGCATAGACCTTGTTTGGTGGTACTGTAGCAGTAGCTATTCCTCTAAACTCAGAGATGCTGCAGGTCCTTATTACAGATTACAAATAGCAAGAAAGATATTAGATGCTCATAGTCTCAAGTGGGTAAAGCATAGTAAAAATAAAATTGAGCCCGTACATCTCAGTTGAAATTTAACCTGCCTCTTTTCCTTGAATATTTCAGGCAAATATCAAACTATCATTCAATATTCCTTTTAATATTTTAAATAACCTCTTTCCCCAATGATACAACAACGTTTGAACATACTAAAGGGTATATCAACTGTTTCTAGACTATGAATACATAGTTACATCACTACTTAGAGGAAACAATATACAGCATTCATGTCAATAGTAATAATGAAAACAATGTGATTACCTAAGTGATAGGAGCATTAATCATAGCAGATTCTGATAACAGATGCTCTCCTAGGATTACAGTAGGCAGTGGCCTTTTACCAACTCTCCTAACAGGCAGCAGACACAAGACCTCATCCAGAGTAAGAACTCAGGAGTAATGGGCACTCTCCCTTAGAAATATGAACTGAACAAAACACACAGACTTAAGACACTCGTGTTACATGTTCCAGATTTAAAAGGCGTTTTCAAAAGGGTGGGTGTCATTATCTCTAATTTAGAATTCCCTATTTCCCAATTCAGGTTCAAAATATGTAACAATGTTAACTAATGGAGTTTTGAATACCGTGAAACTTGAGAAAGGTGACTTTGTGGCCGTTGCACCACCTGAAATAATGCTTTGGAATTTTTCTAAAGAACAATGAGGATTTTTTTTCATTCATTGTTTTAAAAAATTTAATTGTTACAAAATCTTGAAAAAATCATCTTCTTGTGACTATTTTTTTCATTGTTGACATATCTTTCCCCCTTTTAATGAATTATTCCTCTTCTCATCAGGATTATATAATATTTAAGTTGGCATAAATCTAGTTTGAAGGCTTCAGCTCTAGGTAATTCCCTGGTTTTATGTGTAAATACAATATGTTTTTTTTACTTTGTGGAAAACCTGATAAAATATTTTTGTGGGTGTTTTTGGACAACATATCAAATAGATAAAATAAAACACAACATAATCATCACAGGTAAACTCAAAACCCTTTTCTATTTTTTAAGTGTTTGCGAGCACTTGATTTATTTAAACTACGCCAAATGCTTTTGAAAAGTTAAGAACATTTTTACTCAAATATAAAAATATAAAAATAGACTCAAATGACAAAGTAAAAAAGTATATATTAAATAATGAAAGAAAAAAATTGTTATAACAATACCTGAGATAAATTGTTTGTAAAACTGTGAATTGTGTTCCCTTATGATCAGTTATAAACTGTTACTGAATCTTAAATGGCAGAGCTGAGATACAAATTGTTTCTACCACAATTTCAAGTATAGAAGGTATGCTATTTTTAAATCTTACAAGATCCACTTTTTTTCCTCAAATGGTAATGGATGATTAGACTCAGGTATTTCATTTACAAAGTATGTAGATGATCATAAATCAGGTTGTCACAGTTCCACTCTTGATTATTTCTTCAAGGCAGGCTTTTTTGCTTTTCTAGGTTATAAGAAGTGCACTTTTAAATTAAGTCAGTTATACGCCAGCTTCTAGTTAATCTTTGAGACTGGAATAGTACATTTGAAAATCTGTCTTCTTGTTAAATAGGCACTATAACAGTGTTTTGCTAGTGTATTGTTAACCTCCAGTGGAAGGTTAAGCGGCTTCTTCTGTATCTAAATCTGTTGCTGTGAAAAATGACTGCAGCATCGCACCTACCTATCCATGAATGGTGAAAGGGAAGACTTGCACCTGTGGGATTAGGCATAGCAGCAGGAAGTAAGAGCACTTACAGCATATAATTAACAAGGATTTTTTTTTTATTTTTTTAAACAGCATATTCATCTTCCTAGGTTAACTAGTGATTAACCCTTGAAAAAATTTCCTGGGGTTTGCACCCTTACTTAAACTCATGCACTCTCTGGTTGTTGTTTTGTTTTTTGTTTTTTTTTCTTATACAACAAAGAGCAGAATTTCATTTCCTAATATATTTATTGATTTTCTTTATGCTCATGGGGGAAATTTATAGTTTTTTGTGTGTGCATTTACTATAACTTTGTTAGTCAAATTCTGTTATTTTCTGAATCAAGTTAGAAATAATTGAAGAACTATTTTGTTTTGGGATTTGCCATATTAAACAAAATGGAGAGGTCAATGCTTAGTGAACTGAAGATCTCAGAGGTTTCAATAGAAGTATGAAAAAAAATAGTTTGCTCTTTTTAAATGATATTTAATATATAGTGTGGTTGCAATGTGGTTTTTAATGGCTTTTCTTATATTTATTAATAAAAACTATAATTTAATTACCAATTGTAAAAATATTTCTAAATATAGCTGTCTAGACCGCCATATTCTTGATAAAAACTCATCAAAATCCACAGCTGTTGAAGTTGCACAGGCCACTCCTTTGAAAAGGTTGATAACAACCTGCTTCTATCAGAATCTGTAGCAATATTCTGTCTCTATAATGCAATTACATGCATTCTTTTCATTTAATGCAAAAACAAAAACTTAAAACATACTTAGTTTGTTTAACTAAACTTCATTTCCTGATAAGATAAGGTTTAATAATGGAATTAGATGCAGTCACTTTCAGAGTGTGCAAATTTTCCTGCCTTAAAACAATCTTAGCATAAAGGAGCACTGAACCAGCGATAATGTCTTCTATCCAAACACATTTGTATTGGAAGTAGAAACTGTTTAAAAGGAAAATTACATCTTTTTCAGCAATTTATCAAAGATAATTACCCTTCATATACTAAAGGAAAGATAAAGTGTTTTTAAAATCTATAATTCTAATTGGTAAATGTCACCAGCTGTTGCAGTTACTCTTACTTGTGTATATTCTTGTAATGATTATAGTCTCATGCCACAAGCTACATGAAAATATATTCACTAGGTGTGAAATTCCCATATGTCACAGTTTCAAGAATAGGTAAACAGCTCAAAGATAAAGAAAGAAATAATGCTAATGAGGAATGTAAGAATTCTAGGTCTTCTTTTCCAGGCAGGTGGGCTCTAATTTGCCAAAAGGGGAGAAAATGTATTTTCAGGGAAATAAAGAAGGAAATAATGAAAGCAAGAAAGAGAAAGAGAAAAGAAGGATTTAATTTGTTTCAAAAAACTTTTAAATGGGCTTTACCTCACACCCCCATCCAGAGATTCTTAATTCCTTAGAAAGTTGTACAACTGTCTCAACTTACAAATTTCAGCATTAAATCACTTGGATATGCTGATAAGAAACAGCGTTCAGCTTTTTCTTTTAGGCTTAAACTGAAAAGTGTTTGTTAGCTTTAGATTGTGGAGGATAAACTCTTTCTGGACAGTGTTTCATGTTTAATGTTATCTTGAAATTGATCAATGTAACAGAAAAGAAATTACCTTAGAGTCTATAGCTGATGTTTAAAGTCATTATTTGCCATTCCTCCTGGCCATAATTTAGTTTCCACTGAGTCCGATGGGTTAAGTGAGTGACTGGATTAAACTTCTAAGCATAGTTTTCCTTTGAAAGGCGGAAATGAAAGTGGGGTTGGGGTGAAAGAAGTGGTGGAGAAGGCAAGCGTCTCATCTGTCTATTCTACCCAACTCCTTTGGTATCATGTATATGATAGCATCTTGTTTCCAGGCACCTGACTGAAACCCAGATGCTGTGCTAACTTGTTATTATGTATAGAAATTTGTCCTCATGTCATTTTCATTCTATGGCAGTGTGTTTTCTGAAGGTTATCATTTTCATTGTTTTGACAAAGTTTGAGAGGCATGGAGAGAAATACTTATTGTATGGGTTAGTTACCAAGTATTAAACTTTTATTCTTTGTACAATTCCCCATGGCTTTTCACTGGAAAACAGATGGGTAACCCCCTCCCTCCCAAAAAAAGTGAAACAACTTAGATTTCTATTGATTAACTACAAGGATTAACTTTGAATTAACTTTCAAATATTGCTTATGAGGATTATGCAGAAAAATAGTGAAGAAATAAATTTAATAAGCTGCCTTCCTTAGGTTTGGAATATATTACCGGCATTGTATATGGATGCTCTTGGAGGAAAAGAGCAGTGAAGAAAATTATATAAATAGTTGTTTCAAACTATAACTAATTCCTGTTATATCAGTGTTATGTTTGAAAAGATCCATGAATTGATGGTAAATATTAATACACTATGGTATACATAATTTCATTATGGTAGACAAGATATACCCAACACCCCACCAACATAATGGCAAGAACTTTCTTCCTTCATTTAAAGAAAAGGATCTACTACTCCCAGCATCACTCAGATGTGTGCCTTCTTTTCCCATCAGTAGTAATAGGTAAATGAATATCCTCTTTCACTTAACTTCCTTGAAATATTTACTTTTGCAAAACGAGTCTACTATGCATGCAATCTATGGATATGGAATGATGCAAGGCTTATTTGGACATCTCTTTTACCATTTTGTTCTTATTAATGCCATATTTTAAAAAAATAGCACAATGCACATTATGAATCAAACCCAGGTATAGATAATGCAAATAAGTTTTTTCACTGACTAGTCCAGCTATATGAAACTCAAGAAAGCTAAAGATAAGTCTAGAAGGAAAACTCTTTAGCAGCCATTCAGTTAAAGGTTTTTTTCCTTCCTAGTACTGACTTTGTAGAGTCATTATCAAGAAGGATTTACAATATTAATTACTCTAACATTAGAAGACACCAAATGTTAGATAACTTTTGAAAGTTATCTAATCAACACTTTTGGCTCCTCATAGGAGAATAATACAACAATATTATTATTATGTTTCTAAAATAAATCCTTGAAGTTGTATTGATGAATGCTATTGATTAGAAGCAATGGATAATCCGCAAAATATTTACAGTTTACTTTATAATACAATATATGTTTTCAACTGACATTTTCCTAATGATGTTTTACTCGGGTTAATATGAAAATTAGTTTGTATTCCTTGAGCACCCATAGTGATAGAGGGAGACTATCCAGGGAAAACTAACATTGTTTGTTTTGAATATTATGGATAAACCAGCCAGAGATGATGAAAAATAAACTTTTTCTGCAATTAGGAAATGGCATGTAGGGAAGTTTTGAAAAATCCATTCCCATATTCTGCTTGGCATATTGACCTTTCAAGATAGCCTTTAAAAAAAAAAAAAAGATATCCATTGACTTACATCCACCTGTTTCTAATCATTTTAATAATGATGAATAACTATGATCTCAAGTTATTGAAATCAGTAATAAACTGTCTTATTCTTTTAATTATGAAATTTACTGTAGGTAGTCATTAATTGATTTGGTCTTGAGCATATTTTCCTAGTGTAATTTTCAAAATGATATAGTGAATAATTTTCCAGAGTTGTGATTAAATAATGCTTTCACAGCCAAGACCTGATGTCATTTTATTCCCCATGCTTTTCTTTCACAACAGAAACCAGGAATGGATCTGGCAGATACCTACATTATGTTTGTTCGACAAAACCAGGATATTCTTCGAGAAAAGATCAATGAGGAAATGTATATAGAAAAGTTATTTGATGTAAGTAATTACCCTTGCAAGGCATCATGGCATTACAGATACACCACAAAAGAAGAGATGGCATTTTGATGGCAAGGCAGACTCTTCCTTTTTTATCATTTTTGCTCTATGCAGCCAATATAGATCATTTTTATATATCTTTGACTGCTGAGGGAAGTTTTAATTGGCTTCCTTTCCCACATGAAAACTGTCACTGTTAGAATGAGAGTTTCAAAACCCTCTAAGGTTAATTTTAATAAGCAAGATGATAATCATTTTACCATGGTGCACAGAATCATTTCCTTGCTTGTGCAGTTTACTGTGAACAGAATCATATTGTAATGGATCTGGCCCCTACTATAAAAGTTTTCTTGTTTAAAAATCAATATAATATTCTTCAGTTAAAGAAATAAGCTGTAGTGAAGCCAAATATCTGCCACTCTTCTGTTCTTGAAAATTTTTATCTTGATTTACAGTACTGTTGTATGCTAAGAGATACAATATTACAGTTTCATCAGTACTCAAGTCTTCACTTAAGCATGGCACCTCCTAGAAGTGGAGGGTTGTGGTTTTGGGTACTGTGATTATCAAGTTTCATTTATTGAATATCTGTAAAGAAGACTAAGAGAGCAGTCAATTTAAATAACAATGTTGTCATTCATTTGTAATTATTCAACAGTCAGTTCAAAGGAAATGGTACTTTGCTTGTGACATATCTTTGCCTAATTCAGCCCAATGCTGATTCTAAAATGTAATATTTGCTTTGAAGTGTATTTATCTGTGTACATCTTCTCTGCATTTTAGAAATGCTTTTCCGGCAGTTTCATTTAATTATGCAAGTTACTGCAAATGTTTTCATAACAGCAATTCACGGGCTTCATGGTGACACTTCAGCTGTGGCAGTTACAGAAGGTCCCGCGACGTCATCATCTCCGCCATGGTCTATGTCAGTGTTCACCATTTGTCAGATTGGGTCCTCGAAATGACTCTTACTTTCATACTTTATGTTTCTAGCCTCTACCCAGGCTGTTTTATAATAAAAGTATCATCTGTTTTAATAAGCTAAGTGTTAATATGTGTGAAAAGAATGATTTCCTAAAAGCTTTGATGCCCTGCAGGGGTAAAAAAATTATCATCCATCCAGCTGTCTCTCCTACAAAATACTGAAACCATATTAGCAACTTCTGCTTCCATTTGGTATTGCTCTGAATTTACAAGCATATGTTTCATTTCCAAGTTCTCTTTTACTTTTTTTTTGCTTATGTGGTGATTTTCAAAAAAGTTGAACAGAAAAACAAAGTTGAGTCAATGTTATTCTCATATATTTCCTCTTAGTATAGGTAAAGCACATATTCTATGATGAAAAAAAAAAGCAGTAGAGTCATTCTGGATATAGACAGTGTAGATAGATTTGGTGATGTATGTGTGTGTACGTGTGTTTTCCTGGCCTCCATTTTTTTCTTGGTGACCTACTCACTGCAGAGCTTAACCATTCTTGCTAACAGTTCATAACAAAGCTGGAATTTATTCTCCTTACAGATATCCCCATTTGAACTCCCTTTCATTAATAAAACTTTCTTTTGAAGATTTGTGTGTGTGACAATAATAACAAATGGAGTTTAAAAAGTGGATCCAAAGAGGCCAACATTAAAATGCTGCACTAGTACAATTATCCTGGCTATGCATATTTTCCTTTTGATCCTAAATATATGCCATGGCTATGGGTTTGCTTCTAAAAGGAGCCTCTGACAAGTCACCATTCTGTTTTGGTCATACCTACACTTGAATGCTGGACTTCTTATCTGTAAAATAGTTGTAATGTCTTTAAATATTCTAATATATTAAGTTGCACGTTTTATTACTATAATTAAAAATAAAAAGTAGACCCTAATTCTCTTGATATGTCACCAAGAATCACATGTATGAGTGGGTACCAAGAGTCCCTAATTAGTCAAGACTGAATTTGCCTCAATTACAGTAAGTAAATGAGAGGTTATCAAGTATGTGTTGAAAGGTAAAGTAGAATGTGTGTCTTAAGCAACAGATCATTACTGAAAGACATTATGTAATTATTGGAAATCTACTTGGCTAGAGCCTAGAATAATATTGTTAGGTGTCAAGAAACAGTTGAAAATAATGACCCTGTAAATATTGTGAGCAACCTTAGCGTGTTACAATAAAAGATTGAAGAGAACAATTTTATTCATGCATCATGACAAACTTTTGCTATGCCAATTAGAGTACTTCCTGAAGAACTAAGTAAATGATGCTTCTAACTTCAGATGCAGAAGAGAGTGAAACACACACAAAAACATAATCCTGGGAGTTAACCCTTAGTGGTTTTAACCAACCCAGATAAGGGTACAGGGGCTACAGTTTTTGGTCATGCAATATGTGGGTTCGGCTACTTAAGAATTATATGCTTTTTACCCAGATGAAATTCATTTACTTTTGGAAATGCCGCATATAGCAGTACTTGAACATAAAATAGTTAGTTCACAAGACAGATATTCATCCTGCCCCCAGTATCAACACTCTGAAAAAGAGCCCTTACATTTTACTAAATAATCTTCCTTCAGGATGTTGCCCTACGCGTGGAAGAGGCTATTGAGAAGTCCATGGGACTTTCCCTGAGAATAGTAACTAACTACCTCTGGTGTTTCTGGCCTCTAAAACTTTTGAACAGTTAAACATCTTAATGGTTCCTGATTTTTGTAATGAAATACCCTAGAGTTTGGTTTAAATAATTGTATAGTTGGCTCAGGCAAAAGAAATGACCACCACCCTAGATTCGTACCCACTGTTTTGGGGATGCATCTAGGAATGAGACTGGTACCCCCTAGAGTTGTCAAGGTACAACCTCCATAGCCACATGCCATGACTCTGGTTCCTGAGATTCTGCCACTGCTATTATCGCTGTACCACCCTCCACAGCAAAGTCTTAAAGAGGAAGATGGTTAAAATCTATATTATCTTAAAGACCATAAATGGGATCATCTTAGACCTTTGCACCAAATCTAAAAATATTAAAATTAAAAGTATTTTTGTAAACAAAAAAGGTAGTATTGGGACAAATACCATGACTTTCTCCTTCACTCCATAAATGGATAAACTTATGAAATATTTTACCCCAGGAGACATTATTGACTAAAAATAGAAATAAGTTCAAAAAAGTCTAAATGAGTGAATGGTAGTAGATCCATGCTGTTAACCAGAGGGAGCTTAAGGGTGTAAGGCACATCTTTAATCTTCTAAAATTGTAATGATAATGATGGTGTAATAATAATTAATAACAGCCACTGTCGCCACAGCTACCATTCCCTGACCCCCTGCGTGTGCCAGGAATTGTGGTAGATCTATCATTTCAACCTTCTGGGCTAGACGCCATTGTCCCCATTTTATCCTTCTTTTCCAGTTAAGGAATCCCATTCAGAGAAAATAAGTGACTTAAGTGTTGAATCAAACTTTGAAACTGTGTCTATTTAGTTTCAAAGTCTATACCACATACTTAACGAAACTAGAAATTGTCTAATTGTATTGTAGGGAGACCCTGAGACCTGGGTTCCACTCACAGCTCTGCCATTATTATCTGGGTGAGTTTTGAGCAGTTAGGTCATCTGCTTAAGCCTCAGTTTTATTAGTGTATGCAAATAGAAGAAGTTGGTCTACAACTACAGATGGTGTCTGAAATCCCTTCCAGATTTAAAACCAATGACCTTTTAAATTTAATTTTAGCCATGGGGACAAAAATTACTGGGTTGGTTGCAAGGTGAATCTTGCACCCCAGAGGGGCAATTCTTAAGTTCCTTTGTGAGCATGTAAAAGCAGGGTTTCCCACCCGAGAAGCAATAGCAAGTGCAGTAGATAATAAAGTTGAAAGGAGATTCTATATTAAAAAGAATAGCTCTGCCATATGACATTCTGTGCATGTACTACCAAGGTTCTGAAACCCAAATTTAGACAAATGTTGCCACTCCTATATTCTGTATTCCTGTTAAGTGTTTCCAGGTGGCCAGAGGATATTTTAAATAGAAGCTGTCCTTGCCTCTCAAGTGGTCACTTGTACGCATTCTAAGTTTATCATCTACATGTTACATTTACTTGCTCACTAAGGAAATTAATTGTCTTATCTGGGTAAGAAAAATTTAAAGGAAGTTCTCCTATAGTAGGAGAAATCATGCATTCTCCAAAAGAAGGTTTATTTTGGCTTTGCAGGCAATCTTTCTTATCTCAGTGTCCTTTTTCTTACAAATAAAACATCGTTGCTAGTAGCCTATTAAAATTATATCAGAATTCTATCTTCAGCTTGTCTAGTCCCAATATAAAAGTATGACAAATATTTTCTAATTCTTAAGTTCCATATTTAATGCCTATAAAGATGTTATTTTCCATGCAGAGTGGCCGCTCATACTCTCAGGTTGTGGAGCAGGGAACATAGCTTGGTGCCCATGTCCAGGAGAAAGGCTGGACATTCCCTGAGAGTTTGAATCTCTGGGCTGTAAAATAGTGATGTTCCAGAAGTCGAAACTGACACCTATGTGATTGTTGCAAGGACACCTTCTGCGGTAATTTCCTAATGACTAAGACTGTTACAATGCCAGGGAAATAGCCTTGATTGAAACGCGTCTCTAACTCTGGAATAGACACTAAACCTTCCTAACTCTCTAAACCTTTGTACATTTATTGGGCATTGCCCATCTTGAGTCCCTTTGAAACAGTCTCATTTTTACACTGATATTGCTGAAGACGCATCAGGGTGCAGTATTTAATTGGTAAATCATGCAGATTAAACATTCTCTTGTGTTATAAACTGATTAAATATTTAATTGTTGAAAAGTTTCAGCTCAGCAAGATTTTTTTTAAATATTATTATGATGTCTTGTAAAATTAAAAGTAATTCTTTAAATGATAGTTAATCAGTTATATTCAGCAAAACAGTATTTTATAACGGATTAATTTCTCAGGACTTTCCTTGAAAAGAATTTTTACTTTCCAGTAAAGAAACTCAAAATTAAACATATTAAGTAAAATTGACCTAAAACTATCTAAATGGGTTCAGTAGTCATTTAAAGATATGTTAAGATAAAATGAAAAAAATTGGAAATATTGCAAGTGAACATGCTCTTCAAAATGAAACTAATTTTAAATTATATGCTCTTGTTTGTCTTTAAACTCTCAAGAAAGGAGGGAAAAGCTCAAAATTTTTTAGTTTAGTGTTCAAACATGTTGATTCAAGAGTTTATTCATCCTTGGTAAGATCAACACTATACTATTCTTAACTTATTTGAATATTTAGTTTATTATGTTGTTTCCCAAGAATATTTGGAGTCAGCAAAACTTGGATAAGAATGACTGCTAGATAAAACTTCCCTTACATAATATATACTTTATAAAGTTAAATGAATAATTCTTGCTTGAAAATAATGTTCAATCCAAAAATTTGAGACAACATTTAAAATTGTCTTTTTATTCTTGAATTGAAGAAAAATACAAGACTGAGGAAGAGTCACCAAAAAGTCTGTCACAGATGCCTAAGAAAAGGGAATGTTTTCAAACCATTCATTGCCATCTCCTGGGGAGAAGCCCTTCCCCTCACAGGTAGAATTCTGCTTCAAAAGTCTTCACTCTTCCTTCACAGTTGATATATGAATACCCATTCATCAAATAGGGCTCTTACATAAGATCCTATAATGTCACTAGAGGCTTTGGGGTTGTTTGTTTTAAAAAGTTGAAATTTTTTGAAGTTTCTTCATCCAACTTACAATTTGTTATGAGGAATAAGGGTAATAACTATAATGATCTGCAACTTTTGACACTGAAAACTTCCACCAAGATTTTTTTTTTCTTTTTTTTTTACTAATATATGATTTCTATGCATGTACATCAAATGACATTGCTCTGATAAGTTGAAAGTAGGGTACTATATACATCTACTGTGTGTATTTAGAGCTGACCATCTACTTCTTCCATCATATTCTTTGAGTAAGTTTCTCTGTGTTCATAATCAGCCTTCTATATTAGGAATGTACACTAGAACCCATTACGATGGAAGCTGCACAGACTGTCCTTGCCTTCTTTTTGCATTTCTTATGAATGATATAATAGATATATTCTTGTATATGTGGATGTTGATTTAAAAATAGCAACTTTCCTCTTTTCAAGGATTTCACTCTCAAATGACTAGACAGTTGTTATATAGACCACATAAATTATTATACATTCCCATTACAGAGTATTTTCTATATTTTTTGTTTTGTTTCTATATGAAAAGTACTCAAATATAAAACATTTACTGTCAGCCCCTTATACGCAACCATGATTTTCCTGTCACCACTTAAAATTAAATGCTAATATCATGCCCATGTCGTTACCATTACTTTCCTGTCCAGTCAGTAGAAAGGAATGGATAATATAAGTTCAATGACATACTTGACTCTGTTTGAGATGATTTATTTCTGAACATTGTTATGTTTTATACCCTGGCACCTCATTGTGTACTAAAGGCAGATAAAAAGTTTGACTAATCTGTTTGTTATCTGTGTTATAGAAACAGCGTCTCATTCATCTCACATGTTTTAACACTGTTATTCAGTGGCAATAACACATTGTTTTCCAGATGTTATCTTTTTTTAAATTTTATATATTTCTGCTTGGTGAATAGAAAATGCTTTGTTCTATCTATAGTGTTTAGACTCATGTTGAAGTTGTTTGTCCTCTTTTAAGATACTCATAGTCAGGCCTGTTCTCCATATTGTCTTGTCTGCCTCTGTAAATCAATACAGAGCTTGCTGTTTAGCTATTTTTTCCTCAAACTTTAATGTTTCTCTTTAAAACCTCTGCTCTTAAATTACAACTGTCTGGTTCATTTTAGTTAATAATCCTTATTTTAATGTTAAGTTATTATTTGTAAGTATAAGAATTTACAAAAGATCTACTTTTGATGTATGCTGTGTGCCAAAATAGCTTTAGCAAGTCGAGACGTGGTTCAGAGAGGCCAAAGGCCCTCATTTGAATCTAAGCTGTTGGTGAATTAAAACCTGAGAAACCTGAGATAAGCGTGCCTAATTACCTAAAAGAAATTCAACAAGAAAATGTATTGTAGCTTGTTGATCTTATTTCTTTGATAATTCAAAAGAATCTTCAAGAAATATGTGAACTTCTTACTTAGATTCTTGAAATGTGATCATGCAACACAATTGTCATTTGGCACATTCCCAGAAATACACATCTTTGCATGAGGCACCTGGACATATGTGGCAGGTCTGGTAGAATCAGCTAATTAACAACACAGGCTTAAACAGGCACCTCATCTGGCAGTGCAGTTAGTTGCCTGATGGTGCTCAGCAGGATTTGGTAGTGCTTTTTATTTTTCTACCCTAATGGTCTGCTGCCCACCTAATTTTGCCTTATTGTCAGTCACTACTTACCGCAGCTTGGGGCCCTCCCAGGAGGCTAAATTATTATCAAAGGATTAGGGAGATGTAGCCTTACAGCTCTGACATTTCTGATTACTTGTCTATGCCAGAACACTAATTAGCTGTGACTAATTAAGAAAAATGTTCCTGCCATAGAAAACCATTTAAAAGAACTGAGAAGTAGAAAAGCAATTCAAAAGCTGAGCAGTGCTCAGATTTGCTGATGCTCTTTAGATTTCCACCAGAGTCTTAACTCACCTTTAATTGTGCTTAGATTTTTTTTTTTAAATCCCACATGCAAAATGATCTGAGGTTTTTGCTTGAATAGAAAAAAAAAAATTGTTGGTCATCTAAGCTCGCTTAGCAATGGTAGAATTATCTTTGATGAATGGAGGGTAACAAAACTTTAATGTAAAGTGAGAAATTTTTCTAAACACCAAATGCATAAATGAGCATTTGCATTTCATCCGCCCAAGCCAATAACAAGGACTTAATAGTCACTGACAAAGTTGGAACACTCTCTCTGGTGAAGGTTTTGTAAAAGACAGTTAAAATTATTATAAGCAAAATGTTGAGCATTTCAAAATTTATTTAGTATTGATTTCAGGCCTCTGTCACCTTTAAGATGGTCTGGAAATTCTGACTCCTCCATGCAGAGCCTGGGGTTTCCACGGTGAATTTGCATGCCTGCACTGGAACTGGCCACTAGTGACTTATTAATGGAAAATCCCAAGAGAAAAAGTGGGTGGCCTCCCCTGAGACCAGCATCTCTGGCTATCTGTTGACCAGTGCAATGTTTTCATAGAACTGATAGCTACTATTCTCCTCCTGTGCAACCCTAACTTCATTAACAAATGGCACACACAGATTTAAGACCATTTTTCTATGGTGGTTTTGTATACTCCCTCTGCAAGGCTCCCCCTCTGCAAGCCTGTTCCACAGTCCCCTTTATACAGTCCGCATCAGTCACAAGTGGGCAGCCAGGTCGCCACTGTTGACAAGTCCAACTGAAAAAAAAAAAAAAATTCTTTGTAAGGAAGCAGCTATTGTGGCAAAACCATTTAATAGATGCATTGGCAAGTAACTTTATAAAAGAACAGTTTTTAAAAGTACTTACTAAAACCTACACTCTAGAGAGAGCCTTCAATTTTATTATCTTAGCCCAGCCTTAGGTAAGAGACCATCTAAATTTTGCTATCTTAATATAGGCAAAATATTTTCCTTGAAAGAAAGTTCTAACACCTACCTCAACTAAATTCTTCATGCAGTTTTTTAAAGCCATTTCCTCTTTTCCACTCAGTGGAGAACAAAAAACGGGTAGTCAGCATCCTCTAGGGAATAATCCTTCCTATATATGAAGACTGTTATTAAGGCCCCTGTCATACTTGTCTACTCCAGGATAAATAATCCCTATTTCTTTAACTTCTCTTCATAGGCCTCTCTTCTAGCCCTTTAATCATCTTTGTGGCTGTCCTTTGAAACTTCTCAAAGTGTACTTCGTCATGCTTAGGGTTTAGTCAGGAATAGGATGCAGTGTTTGAATGTGGCTGAACAAGATTCTTTCAAACCATATTCCTACTTAAGCATTCTAATATATAATTTTCCTATACTTTTGCTCTACTGATTCCCATAAATTATGGTTCCAAATATTCTGGAGAGTCTATTTCTTTTTTTTTACTTTCCTCTCACATAGCATATATGTTTATTGATGTAGAACATCCATTCAGTTGGTGTTTTGGATGCATAAAATCTAGAAAACAAATCCAATTCACCATTCAATTACTATGCATAAGGAATGCTGTGAATTTTGGGATTAAAACGTTAGGCATTGGTTTTGTCCCACACCTATATCTGTCACAATGACTTAGTAGGATTCTAATTAGAACAGGAAATTGAGACCCGTCTTAATAATAATATATTCATCCAACCAATATTTATTGAACATTTTCTAAAGACCATATTCAGTGCAAGAGGTTGGGAATGCAGCGTTAAGATAGGCAAAGTCTGTGTTGGGAGCTTACCTTCTGACAACTAAATGGGTACATGACAAAGTTGTTGATTTCCACATAAAATGTTTCATTTTTTTTTTCATCTGCAGCATGGCCATCAACAGACTTTTTTTTCCAAATGAAAACACTATGGAAAATTAAAATTCAATACCATTTCAGAATAGATAATAGTCATTATATTTGAAATTTGTTGTTTTATTTATGCCTCTCTTTGTTTCAAATAGGTGATTAGAAACTTGCCAAAAGTTTTTAACCAATGCAAAGTTTGCAACTAGTTCTAGTGCTTGCAGCATCAAATTCCATGATGAGGAGATAGGAGCACACTCTCCCTCTCCATGCTTCCTCGGTTCCTGGCTCCAAAGCTGGGCTTATATCAGCTTCCAGGAGAGCTCTCGTGTTCCCTTAGATAGAAGCCAACAAATATGGAAGGCACCCAGGATATGCTGCTTAGTGATAAATATACAGGCAGCACTGCCCAGCCATATACCTCCAAATATGCCACAGAACCTCAGATAATCCCCAGAAATGGATCCCATTCCACATGAGGATATGCTAGAGAGGCAGCTTCCTTTGTGGGTTACAGCCCATGGAAGGCCAATCGAAAAGCTGAGCACATCAAAATCTGAGTATGTGATTTTCTCACATATTTGTATGTAAGTATATATGTGGACACTCATGTGTACGTAGATATAGGGGGTTGTTAATTTACAGTACTTTCTCCTTTATTTCATTTATCACCTAAAGTGAAATTAGACTGTCACTTTTTTTGGCATTTTAACATAAATATTTTATTGCACTTTTTATACAATTTGAACCCACACAGTACTCAGAATAACTTAGAGACTGTCATCTTGCTCCATTTTAGTCCTGTGCTAAATTTCTTTAGCCAAAGGTATTGTTTATTTTTTTATGATTCCTACAACTTTAACACCTGTTAAAGTATTTTTCTACTAATGAAATATGTGATTCAAGTCAACAATTAATCTGGCTTCTAGTATTCATCTATCGCTTTTCTATTGAAAATCTGCCCTGCTACTGTTATATATTACATATATATATATGTAATATTGTTATTTCCAAATATTTAAAACTATTCAATCCTTCAGTCAATATGCATTGAGAGTTATGTGCCAGACATTCTGCTAAGGACTGGAGTATCCAAAAATAAAAATAAGACTCAGTGACTGCCTTTTGGCACATCCTGTTAAGATAGATATGAAGTACATTTTGCAATATCTTTATAGACACCTTTAACATGTCTTATGAGCAGAAAATATGGGAGCACCTAATTTTTCTAGTAGAAGATAGCATTGGCTTCATAGTAAAGATAAGCTGAGATGAGTCTTAAACATTGATGTGAATCTGGCCAAGGAAATGAAGCTGGGAATAAAAGTCTGGATAGAGGAAGACCAGAAACCAAAGGTATAGAGAAATCCAACATCTGGTGGAGCTGCAGGTCAATTTAGTTTGCTGAAAATGGTTCCTGTGGGTATGAATAGGAAAGAGAAGGAAAGGTAGCTACTTACTCCAATCCTTATATACTCTCAAGAAATAATTTTGAAATGATTGTTCTACGATTTTCCATAGGGAAAACAAAGCAAAAAGACCTGCTAATAGCTCATTTCCAGGCCTAGGTTTTATAGCAAAAATAATTTGTGTCATTCAGTAGCAGTTTCATGAGTCCTTAAAATTCAAATTATTTTTATCCAGATCCTAGATTATTGATTTAGAATGCAATGTTGACTGGAAATTTCACATGTGATATTC
Organism: Cabassous unicinctus; assembly: GCA_029593785.1. Classification (NCBI taxonomy): domain Eukaryota; kingdom Metazoa; phylum Chordata; class Mammalia; order Cingulata; family Chlamyphoridae; genus Cabassous; species Cabassous unicinctus. The sequence continues at coordinate 37,676 of JAQZBX010002392.1, read as the reverse complement.
AAAATAAATTATCTGGGTGAAAAGGTCAAACTGCCCAAATAAAACATTCACAGGCTGTGTATTCCTATGTGCCCAACAAGTACATACACTGTTATATTTACCATTGATTGATCATTTAAGTCAGAAGATTAGTGAAACCAATTGTCATCCCATTGTTTGTCATTGATTAGGGGAGAAGGAACAACTGATTATGTAAAATTTCACTTTGTGATCACTAGTGTTTCTAGTACCAGAAATAGAGCCAGAGAATAAACTTACAGAGGCACTATAATACTTGATGATAATGAATAATAGAGAATGGTATTGATTGTAATGCCCTTTGTGTACCATGGAGGAAGATAGACTAGTTTAAAATTACTTTCAGGATGTTTTTGGAATGAAAGAAGTTTGGGATCAATGAAACAGCAGTGTACAGAGCTTGTGCAGTTCCCAGTTAATATAGCTTTTCCTGTTAGGTAACTTACTCTGTTGTGTAACAGAAGAGGACCTAATTATCTGGAAAGATCGTGGTTATTATGTTCATGCCATTTTTTAAAAAAGAGAGAAAATCTGCAACTACAAAGAATAGGAAAGTTTTTCAGCATTCAGAAAGCATTTATTAGACATCTACTATAAACTAACCCCCCCATGTTACAACTTTTTATTTTTTCTCTATTTAACAAATACTATAGTGCCCATGAACTGGCATTTGCAGATTTCCTGATAGAGTTAAAAAATGAAAATTGGCCCTGGATATGAGTTTATTGAACATGGAAGGAAATTACATGCCTCAATGCTTCTCTGTTCAGTGGAGTTTTTGTTTTTTTTAAAAAAGAAAAGATGAAGCTGTGTATGTAGATTGAGTTCCCCTATGGATCGAATGTGGATATTTTTTCCACATTACATTGTTTTACTTCAGTGACATCCTTTCCAATATTCCTATGCATTAGGGTGCAAGGCTCTGTAAAACGAGTCTTAGGAAGGGGACATGGGAGATGCATGGCACAGTAGCTGTTTCGCTGGTTATCTTAACAGGAATGTTTTTCTTTAAAGAACTTATCCATTGGTTAACCAATATTTTGGTCTTTAGAAATATATATTGCTTCAACTTGCAAGAAAATTTGATGTGCTTCTTTGAAACAATTAAAAAGCATCTCCTATATTACTGACAACCCTGTACTACAATGACTATCAGTAACCACCAGGAATGGTAGAGGTTAGTTGTCATCTGGAGACATCAAATTACCCTTAAAGAATCAGAGGTTTTATTAAGGGAACAGAAACCCAAGCTTTGTTTTCTAAAGAGAAATGGAAATAACAGTAATTTTGAGCACACTCTCTGGAGCACAGATAAATAATATGACTCTCAACCCCTCCACTTAAACTTGTGCAAACTTGAATAAATCTAAACTCAGTTTTTAGCACATATAAACCCAACTTCCACATTTTCAAAATGAGAAGAATAATACCCACCTTAGCAAGGTTATTGTAAAAATCAAATGATCTTTTCACTGACATGCTTTAACTTCCCAGAGCAGGGAAAGAAATTATCAGATTCCTTTATAAACAGAATTCATGAGAAGAAAGAGGAAGAGAAGGAGAATAGTATCACAATTCTTTATAAATGTCATTCATTCATCATGACTTGTCATTGCTTCATTTTTAAATACTTCATTAAGAGGCCAAAATGAATCTGTTAAAAAAAATTAAGACACAAAAGAAAGTTCTAGAACTCTAGACTTGCATTTTTCCTGATTTGGGAAGACTAAAAGCTGTGCTTAAGCAACATATAAAAAGAAAAAGAATGACAATTTGGTTTTTCTCTTCAATTCATTTTTACAAGAATCACAAGCTATATTGTTTCTACTCATGCGCTTTCCTCCTACAATCAAATCTAAACTCACAGTATTTCTGTTGAGTCCAAGATTCTTATTTAAAAGCTGGACTCATGATCTGTCCCTCATATTACAGATGAGAAGACTGAGGCATAGAGAAGGCAAGTGACAAAGCTCAGTGAAGAAAATGGCATAAAGCGGGGTTAATCCCACCTGCCCTCCCGTCTTCCACATTCGTATTCTTCTTGGGTGTCTTGACAGCCAGCTCACAGCAGCCATATCCAGCTGCAAGTCTCTATCTTTCCCCCATGAACAACTCTTGGTTTAGCTGGGAAAGTTGATAGGTGTAGGTTGGGTTAAGTCCTTCCAGTATTTTTAACACTAGTAGACTATTTTCAGTATATCCTCAGATAATGGAGCCCTTAATGCTATTCCAAACCAATAAAAACTCACATTTAAATCTTTTTAAATGTGTGGATTTTGGGGTCTGTTTTTGGAACCAGGTTTGATAGTTTCAGTGGGATGTCTTGAATAGAGGGGGAGAAAGGTTGATTTCATTGAATCAAATTTATAGTTAGTATAAAATTTACATTTTAATGTTTAGAAATGGGAAGCGAGTGAAATAGATGCTTTGTATTTAGTTATATTAAATAGATGCAATGTCAACAAAAGGAAAAAAGATGGAATGAAACATTATATTTACTTTTTAATATACTGACAAAATTGTAGGACAATGTTTCTAAATATTTTGTTGCTCTCTCAAGCTATTAAACAATCCTAAAGGATGGCTTTTATCAAACTTATCAGTACTTTCTGCATTTCAAAAATATTATTCTTTTATTCAATCCAATTTAACGTTTAAAAGGCACATATGCCCTAAGGTGAGATATTCTATGAGTTATTTCAACAGAGTAACTCAACTTTTGTTAGATGAAATAAATGAAGAAAGAAGTCACCATAAATACTGTGGAAATTTAGCCATTCCATGTTTTAGTACACTAAAAAGTGCTGGGTTTTTTCCCTTTATGTTAATTTTTTGAGGCAAGCCTAGCTAGAGAAGAATGAAAGTGTACCAACTAGTTCTACCAATTCTTAATCAATAAAAACTAAACACTTAAGCAGAAAATATATCACAGATTTGTTCCCTGGCAAAGCAGCTATTTTTACCTTGCCATCATCATCGGAAGCCACATCCTGACAGAAATCATTTGCTTGAAGCAGCCATGATATAGAAACCCTATGTGGTCTTGTGATTCAGATTTAGGAATATCAGCCATACAGCGTGTAAAGGCATTGCGCATTATTATGTATTGAGACCTCATTCCAGGTGGCAAGCAGCTGGACTTTTTTTTAAATAAAACTTCCAGAATAAACGTGAAGTGCTTATTTTCAGGCGATGAGTGTTATATTTAATTGAATCATCCTCAAAATGTTATAAATTAGGCAAAAAAGAGAACCGTGAATATTTAATATATTTGTCTTGTATTTCCACTAGTCAACAGAATAATGAAATTCCTTAACTACTTCTCTTTAACTTGCATGAAGAAAGCTCGGTATGTTGCTAAATCTCTTTTCACCAGCACTGTGGAGAAACAACTTTAATCCTTGTTAGAAAATTGCCGAGTCTGGGACTGACAAAGAGCTCATGCTTGTTCTATTGTTAGTGCTCCCCGGTCCCAAGAGCAGAGCCCTTTACAGCTGCATGGATCCCGCCCGGCTCAGCTGCACTATTTAGGAGAGGAGGTTTGTCAATTTCTATTGACAATGGAGAGAGTTTTTCAGGGCCTGTAGCAGTGCTGACACAGTTGGGGATCAATGCCAGCCATTCAGACTGCACCCTCTTTCATTGCTTTGGTTTGTTAATTCAAGACTAAAGGTCCACTGAGGGGGTTCGGGGTGTTTAAGAAAGCTGATGAACTGTTTAAGAAAGCTGATGAACTGCAAGCGTTTATAGCCCTGGTGTGGCAATTTCCATAGTCAGTGGCAACTCCTGGCACTGAGGGAGCTGTGTCCTTGTTGACCCTCTTGTTATTAAAAATGCACAAGTGCTGCGCTTCTCAATATTTCAACACTCTTTCATTGTCAATACCACCTTCTGAGCCCTTCAGCTTGTTGCTTGCTCTAAAGATCTTCTTAGATTGGGTTTGAAAACTTCACCTTAAACACTAGATTAGACTGATGTTCTGTTTTCCGTGCTCCTGTTGATTTGTTGAACCTTCCCAGGGCTGGAAAGCAAGTAGCAGCTTGATGGGGAGACGGGCTGCTAATATGATTTACCAGTCTACAGTCATGCACAATAAGTGTGAATAAATACAGGGGTCTCACAGAGTCAACCCTGGCCTTTCCTTTTCTTTTATTTTTTGCTTTAAAAGAGATATCTCAAGAAAATGAAGTGAGTAATGCATGCCCTTACAGGAGTTGAATGAACCACAAAAAGAAAAAAAAAAAAACATTTTTTGTTAAAGTGGTAGGCTGCTGTCATGGATTGATGTAGATAGAAAAAAAAAAAAAGTATAATATGTACTTACTGCTTTATTCCTGTGTAGACCAAAGCAAAAAATAAAGCAGTCATTCCATACCCATGTCTTCAGTGCAAGCTGCAGTGCGCCTTGCTTGTCATCCCCTGGAGGGAAAAGTATACCGGCAGCCAAATTGTTATATCAAATGAACTGTTCCAAAGTGAAAGACATTTTCTGAACATTCAGACTTTATTCCACACTCACCCTTTCCAAATTTTTGTTTGTTTGTTTGTTTGTTTTGGGGGGAGGGTTGTTTTGGTTTAGGGGGTGGGGGAATGAAGCTACCCTACCTATGACTTTTTTCTCACGATGAAAAAATTGTACCTTTACCATTCTCCCGCACCCAAAAGAGGGTCATATCATTTCCAACACCAGAAATAGAAAAGGGCTAGGTTTCTATTTGGTGGGTTCATTTGTTTGAAATGTGTCTGTGTGTGTGTGTTTCACCATATACAAGAAGAAGCAGTCCTAGCAGGGTTTTTTTGTTGTTGTTAGCCCATTCTTAGTGGCAGATTAAACTCTGAGCTAAACTGCTGCATTCCCTAATAATTGCTTGATGTAGCTGAGATTCTCTTCTTAAATGCTGATACTTGGGAACCTAAAAATATACATTCTTATCTTATAGAATAATATTTTTTAGAATTTTTCTAAATTTTACAGAATAACTTGTTTGCATTCAAAGTAAGATCATGGTAGCACTGCGTAAGCATTTTACTTAAATGACAGTTCCCTTTTTTCCCACTATTTTTACAGTGGACTTTAGGTCATTTTATTGCCAGGTCTTATTTCTCTAAAATTATAATTTTGGCATTGTGTTAAAGAAGTTATCATATTAGTAATAATTTCTGCATTATTTTAGATGTCCTTTTGACTATTATTAATCATAAATATTTCATGTATAATTGAAAAATGAAGTTAAATTAATTTAAAATTATGTAAGAATTTTGTAAAGCATGAAGATGCATGTTGAATAATTTTATAAAAATATCATTTCCATCAAGTTCATACAATTTACCATACATCTCTATGTAACTGTAAGAGAGTAATCTAACAGACTGGTTAACTAATATGTTTTGCTAGACTTTGTAGAATAAAAAGTATTTTACCCACCCCTTTCCCAGCGAAAAGAAAAAAGAAAAATCCATTATTCCCTGCAGAAGGGCTATAATTTTTAAGAATCACATCCACTATGGTTATATTTTGGCTTTCAAATTATCTAGGGAATGATATGGAGTGTGGGTCTTGATTCACTGTTTTCATATTCAGTATCACCAATGTCTGTGAGTTTTTACCTGTATTAAAATAGAAGTCAAGAAGTTGAGCTATAAATAATTTTAAATAAGGAAGTATAGAATTTAAATAATGTCAGAAACTAAAATGAATATGAAGGATTTCAAATTTTAAGGTCAGCTCAAGTGCTGAATTCACTAGCCGTTTGTGTTTTTTAAGGATTTAGGAGTGTATTTGTCTCATTTCATGACTTGTTATTTCTGATACATTTACATGTCTTGAAAATTAAGGAAGCAATCATTAGTAAAGAGCATGATTAGGTCTATGAATAACATTTTTAAAAAATCATGGTCTATCCTGCATTTTAAAAGCCTGAAATTTTCATTCAACCATTTGATACCATAGTATTTAGTAAATCAGTTATTCATTTTAATTATTTTATTCATATATGTTCCATATACTAATAATCTTATAGAAATAAGTGATAAAATGTAAAACTAATTTTTAATTTATACTTAAAATTACTGTTTCTTACACTAAATTTTATTAGAATAATGTTAATAAATACAAGTCAAAATGAATTTCAGACTTGTATCACTAGAATTCTCTCTTAGAAATTGAATTTACTGTTTTATTATGTGGAGAAAGGTACTTTTAAAATGTTCTTCTGTGGTCGAGTACCTAAGAACATATGGACACACATATGTGATCTGTAGTGTCACTATGTTTATGTAAACAGACAAGGTACAAATCCCTTGTCTTTCAAAAACTCTTGTCATTTCCTAAGTACTGCCTGGACATTGATATTTCTCGCTGTTTCCTAAATGAGTAGCATTATTCTTATAGTATTACCTAAGCATAGACCAGGCACATAATCACTGAATCCCTGAAATGTCACCATTAATGACAGATTGCCTTTCTTGAATATAGGAAAAAAAGTTTCTTCTTTTATTATACTCAGAGATATGATAGAGAAAAGATTTCAGTTTTTCCATCAGTAGAGTTGTAATAAACAGAGCAAAACTAGAAACCCTCCAAAAACACTTGCAAAACCAAACAGAGCTTTCCTTTCATAATTTGATCAACTGGCATGTGGTTTGTAATTCTTACAAGACACAAGAATTCCATCTTGATAATGTTCCTTCCTGAGATCTCAATAAATATTTTTAGTTGGTTTTAAAGCATCTTGGTGACAATACTTAACAACTGATAGTAGAGAAAAGTGCGATTGGGGATTACTGTGTTGTTAACCATGTATATGTTTTGCCATCCCTCTTTTGAAATGTTAAGTCTGGGTATTGACTATACACCTTATGGCATACGGCATCTACTCTTTGATTTTTATATAGCATGCAGACTAGTAGGAAAATTTCCTTTGAAGATAATTTGCCTGTTTGTTCCTGATGTTTAGGAGTCTATTCAGTATCATAAACATGTATTTAGTACCCATTGTTACATACAAATTACAAAGCAGGCCACTAGGTTTCAGAGTGCAAAACACTGTTTCCCATGAATATGTTACAGCTGAAAGACTGCAATGTTAATTCATGTAAAGAACAGTCTAGGTCAACTTAGCAGATTTTCTAGCAAAACATACAATTTTGTTAACGAGAAATTATAGCATTATTGACTTCAAGTGCTGATCTGTGGCCATTTTGGAGTGTTTCATTACCCTGTCATTACCGAATCTGTTAAATGAATACTGCAGAGGATGTTTTCACTTTTTGTTCTCCTCCCCTCTGCCCCCATCCTTCTTTTCAGCAATGGTACAGCAGTTCCATGAAAGTCATTTGCGTGTGGTTGGCTGATAGATTAGACCTTCAGCTTCATATTTACCAACTGAAGACGCTCATCAAGATTGTGAAGGTAAACAAAATGTGTTTAGATGTGAATTGCCCACCAAGCTATGAAGAATAATGGAAAGATAGTGACATACAAAAAAATTGTATTTGATGTAACTTAGTGAATGTAAGTACTAAAAAAAAGCATCACTTATTCACAATGATTAGCTGCTGTTTTTCCCAAATTTTAGTTAGATCACTAAATAATCATAGATGTATCTTTTTTTGCACTAATAAAAAATATTTTGCTAGGAAAATAGTCATATTTTGGGATAATGTACATAAAGTCCCTAGCACATTTGCCTGAATACAGTAGGCCCACGATGATTTTGTGTTAATTTTTTTAAGTATAGAAATGTTTTCTCACAATACATTTACTTCATGTTCATTAGGATCATATGTCATTAAAAGGGCTTTTTGGACTGTTTTTGCTGATAGAATAAGGATAGTATTGGTTATTTTATTATATCCTGAATTCTTTGGAAGCAAGTCCCCTCTTAGATGTAGGAGATGATCAGTTTGAGTGTCAGAGGCCATCCAAAACTACTAACACAGATGTCATATCAGGTCAGCAAGGCCATTTTGACTTTTGCTCTTCAAGAGAAAAAGACAATAAGCTACCTGTTATATTTAGTGAATAAGAGCTTTAAAATAATATATAATATTTATTCAGAGTAATTTTTTCACAATTGGTAAATTCTAGTAGAAACACAAATTTACCCTATATATAACCTTTTCTTAAAATTGGACAAATCACACCTTATGGCTCTAAGCTATTGAGAATCAGCTGTTCTTTTTAACAGGTGACCTATGTCTCATTTTAGTATAATTTACCAATTAACTATATGTGTGTATTTGTATACATATATATGTGTGTATATATGTATACACACACATATGCACATTGTTTCTCAAAGTGTGATTTCTGGCTAGGAACTTGTTAGTAATGCAAATTCTTGGGCCCTACCCCAGACTTACTGAATCAGAAACTCTAAGTGGCCCAACAATCTATATATTAAGAGGCCCTCCAGATGATTCTGATTCACCCTAAAGTTTAAGAGCCACTGTATTCTGTCATTGAGAGACTGTTTCTCTCTACAATTAAAACATTTTCCTGCAGTTGAACTAGAATATAAAAAACATGTTATCACAGGTTAGACAGATCCACAAGTTGGAAAGTTCTGTCCTAAATTCAGAAATTGGCAAATCTTACTGGAGTATAGAGCTAGACCTACGTCACAAGAATAGCAATCATGATTAGTCATGAAAAGTAAAATTATAGCCACCCACTAATTTTTAATACTATAACTACACATAACATTTCAATGGGCAAAATACCTTTGATCCAGAGCACTTCTTACCAGGTGTTATTTTACAAAGAAACTAAAACCACATATCTGATATGTTCATATTTGACTTGGTTTCTCCACTGTTTCTTCCTTGTTTCTATAAATGTGACTTGAAGAGCTGTCAGATGAAATTTATTTTTCATAAAAGAATCAGGATAATCTGTGTTTATCATATAAATATATATCAATAGATAGGCTTTCCTTCCATCCAGATCACTTAGACTTTGCCGGCATGTCTGCTGCAGACTCGTACATCCTACTCAGGAGCCAGGCTACTCAACTTTAGCAGTCTAGTCCTTACTACCCACAAGGCATTGCCATTCTTCTATGCCTATGGAAACCCAGACAAAACTAAGATTTATGTGACTGCCAACTTTGTCTGACAAAGACACTAATTGGTTCATTCATGGTGCTCATTAAGGAAAAAAATCCCAGTAAGATTTCCACAAAATATTTGGGACTATGAAATTATTTGTGAAGTTTTAACATCAGAATGATTTTGAGGATAAGAAAATAGAAACCCTCAAATAATCAAAATAGCCGATGGATTTGTGTTTTCCCTGCTTACTATATGACTTTAAAAGCAGCAAACATAAATCATTTGCCTCTTGCTGGGAGAAAAGAAGACAAGTGAGCAGCACCCTGTGGCAGGCACTTGTATTAAATAAGAGCCAAAACAGAATTACCATTTGACCTACAAATTCATTCCTAGTTATATATTCAAAAGAAATGAAAACAGGGAGTCAAACAGATACTTGTACACCAATGTTGATAGTAGCATCATTCACAGTAGCTAAAAAGTGGAAACAACTCAAGTGTTCATTAACAGATGAATGGATAAACAAAATGTTGTATATAGGTACAATGAAATATTATTCAGATGTAAAAAGGCATGAAGCTTTGGTACACACGACAATGCAGATGAACTTTGAGAACATTATACTAGGAAATAAACCCAACACTAAAGAATATTGTATGACTCCACTTACATGAAATATCTAGAATAAGCAAATTCATAGAGACAAAAAGTATATTAGAGGTTACCAGGACTGGGGAAGTGGGGAGTTGTTGCTAAAAGGGTACAGAGTTTCTGTTTGGGGTTTTGAAAAAGTTTAAATAATGGATAGTGGTGGTGGTAGCACAACCTTATAATTGCAGTTAATACCACTGAATTGTGCACTTAAAAATGTGCAATAATTTTTAAAAAAAAAGAGCTTAGCAAACCTTTGTAGTAGTCACAGAGGTGTCCAAGTGTCAATAACCTTTTATAAATTTTTTGAATTTTTAATTTTAATTTTTGAAGATTACAAGGATAACTTCCCTGTAGCTTACCTAACTAGTTATTGCAAATAAGTTATTGCAAATAAATTAGAAAACCTTCAGAACTGATAATTCATAATATAAAATCTGCCCTGTGGACTTATTGATAATTAAGCCAAGTCTAAGGAAAATTTTCCAATAAAATTAAAGTGTGACTCTCAAACTAATTGTAAATGGGTCAATAATACTTTAAATCAGTTACATCATCTGTAATAACCTGTAGGTAAATATTTTGTTTGCTTGATGTATTTTTAATCGAAAAACAAACTGTTATAGGGTTGAACACAAATTTCTGTGGCCATAGTACCATGTACATCAGTAACCAGATTCTCTAACAAAATTCCCCTTTCAGAGATTTTTCACAGGTTCTGAAGCAAATTACCATGAGTTTTGGTGTAAAAGTATACCACCTTAATCTTAATAAGCTTAACAGTTTAGAAAGAGAATGTGAGGCTAATGGGTTGTAGGCATGTGTCTTAAACTATTAAAATTTAAGTAAAAATAGACTTAATCATTTGTTAAGGAAAGAAACACTCCCTGAAACCAAATTTTACTTGCGGTTGAGATACTGACCTCAGATATTTTCCAGCATTTCTCAGAGTTCAGTTGATTTTTGGACATGTGGTAGGCAAAACCCATAATATTGAAGCTTTTTAAATATGAATTTATTTATATAAAGTATTGTTCAAAGGAAAAATAATTTTCCATCCTCCATCCTTACTACTCACATAACATTTCTGAAACTTGGAATGGTACTTGTGGGCCCATTACCTTATAATGTTTCTACTCCTCCTCAGCAGGCTCTTCATGGAAACCAGGTGTGTATATTGAGGGGATTAAGATGCTGTCTGTCAGCACTTTCAGCTACATGAGAATAAACACCTTCAGCTCAAATGTCTGAATGTGATCATGTTTTTCTTCTACTGAGTTCAGTGTTCATTCCTTAATGTTAATTAATGCTTATTGGAATTATGATATTGGGCCATGAAGTACAATATTCTTTTCTTTTTATTTGACTTTTTTTTCATGCATTAAGTGCCAACAAACAAAAGCATGGAAGAAAAGAATGGGTAGCAGCAATCATTTAGAACAGAACCATGACACATTAGTATGTACTGATACTTTGGGGCCCGTCGATTAAAATCAAACTGTTTAATATACTGAATCACACGTAAGACAATAGAAACTCTTAAAAGGTATTTAGCATTAAAAATGACTTTAGAGTGTCTCCACAGAATGGGATATCTTCTTTTGTTTTTTGTTCCCCCATTTAACTAATTGTGGACTTTTTCTCCAAGTTTAAAAATCAATATTAAAAATATCAGCCTTGTTCAGTCATGGGAAATCATGTGTACAGAAAATTGTACTTTAAAACATGAACATAAGATTATCTATCAAGTGCCATGGAACTCTAGAATTTTGTGGGTTTTTTTTTAAAGAATCAATATAGTAAAATAACATGGTATTTGTTCTACTTTTGAAATAAAATATATCAAATTATCTTTTGCTGTTTCATAAATGCAAATACATGTTGTATTATCCCATCTATGGAAGCTTTTTGCCAGTTTGGCATTTCTCATCCCAAGGCAATTTCAAAAGGGAAAGGCAAAATTCATATAGACTTCAGGTGTGCATAAATTTTATCCAATGCTACATGTAAGTAAATTTTATAATTCACAAATACTGAAACTGTGAACTTCTGATATTGATAATAGGATTAATCCTCTCCCTCCCAAATACTAATGCATTTATAAAATGTAATATATTTTTCAATATTAAAGGAAAGCCTCCTGAATTGAAAATCTGAGAATTCCTTCATATTGAAAATGTACCTAAGCGCAAATCATTTTGTCTTTGTTACAGGTTATTCAAATTCCATGCACTTAGAAATATTTTGGGGATAAGCTAATTTGCCATCTGATATAGTTCCAACATATTGATCTATTCATAGTGATTGTAGTAATGAATAGCACTATCAAAATTTCTTGGCCCATTTTAGCCATATTAAATCCACCATCAAGATGACTTACATGGGCAGCCACAATCTAAATCCATTAGTGGATTATTTCAGTAAATAATACCAAAGGTCATTTTGAAATGTAAGGTCATTTTTTAAATAATACCATGGTCATTTTTGAAATATATATATGTATGTACATATAATCTTGAAATTATATAAGCAAGTTCTTCCTTCTTCCTCTCTCTTCTTTCCTCCAGAAAACCTATAGAGACTTCCGATTGCAGGGTGTGTTGGAAGGAACATTGAACAGTAAGACATACGATACTCTGTACAGACGTTTAACAGTAGAGGAGGCCACAGCTTCTGTTTCGGAAGGAGGAGGACTTCAGGGAGTTACTATGAAAGACAGTGATGAAGAAGAAGAAGGCTGATAACAAGCAGCTTGTAGGAGGAAACTTGACATTGTTTATTTTGTATCTTGTCCTTGTAATTTCATTTATTGTTTTGACCGAATATAAATGCTTGTATTTCACTCCATTTTTTAAAAAGTAAACCTTTAAATATAGATATAGAGTTAAAGGACAAAATGCCAAGCACTTTTTTTTTTAACATCATCATCCTCTTTTGTGTAGCTTGACCTAAAATGAGCTTTGGCTATGTTTGTGATTGGATCATGAAAGGTTTTGTTTGTTTGTTTAAGATTTGAGGTTTTTTTTTTTCCTGTAATCACATCAAAGAAATGTCCTTGTGTAAAATATGTATTTCTCATAATACAAAATTGTGAGAAGAAGCCACTTCTGATCACTGTGCCAATTGTATCACAGCCTTGTTAAAATGTGTGTACCTTCTGGTTTATAATTTATGTGCAAGCTTTGTTTTGTAGTTAATTTGCCATTGTTGTGATGTGCATAAAGATTTTAACCTTGGTTCTTATACTCTGAATTTGGTCTGCAGGTGTATTCATGGGCTTAAACAACTGCCAAATCCAAATATAGACTGGAATATCCAGTGGGCTTCTGTCTTGTTCCATTTTGAACATTACTTCTCTTAAGTGTAAGAAATCTCAAGGTGTAGTGATAGTAAGTATGCTGCTGTCAACATACCATATTCCCCTACTTTGTAACAGCTTGCAGGCAATAAAAGTCCATTTGGTCACAACCACTTCTGTATTTACTAGACTTATATAGATTAAATGCAGTAAAAGATGTTTGCTGTATTTCAAACATTGCAGCTATCTGGCTCTGTGTTTTTGTTTGTTACATTTTATTTTACTTTCCATCAGGTGAGGAAAAGATATTAACCCTGCATTTTGCACCTAAAGAATTGGGTGCACATTTCCATAGCAATGGAAATATTGACTACATAGTCATATACTGTGTTGATAGTTAATATTAGTAATTAATGTTAACTAATATAGTAATGTTAGTTATTTCTTCCCCCAAAATTTTTTCCTACTAGGATTTTGGAAGTAAGTAGTATGCTTTGTAATTTCTCTATGAATTTCTATTTTTGTATTTTTTTCCTAAATTATGCTGGCATATCATGCTACTTCATTTATAAGAAATTTTTAAATGAAGTAAGTTAATGCAAAATAAATGGAGGGATCCCTGAATTTATGAAACTTATATTCTGAAACTTTAGAAGTGAAACACCTCTTTGGACCTTCAAATTCATTTCCCCATGGCATTAATAATGGGGACTACGTAACAAGCTAGCCAATAAAAATCTGTTTAATCTGCAGTTATTATATAGTATTAATTGGGTAGGCTTAATTTATGTGCCCTAAGGGTAAGAAGCCTGTGGTACAAGATCAAGAAGAAAGGATCTCTTTCCCTTTCCTGGACTAGGGACCGACTACCAATTCAGTATTTTTGAAAGGCAGTTTCTCTTAGAATAATCTCCCTCCCTTCTTTTCCACAATCACACCAATATCCCTTTCTTTAAGCCCTCAGGTATCCAGTCATGCCACCCTAATCTCCCCAAAGGGCACCATCCCCAAGCCTGCTGCTCCACAGCTCCACCCTTTTCCTTTTCAATAGGATGCCCATGTTCTTGGTACAGCTCATTTCCACATAATTGGCCCAATTTATTCTAAAGTGTGAGTGACTAATGAACCCCCTTCCTTAACCCTACTGAAACTGTCTAAAAAAAAAAAAAGGAAGAATGCATATTTATTCAAAGAAATGTCTAGTTGATAGAATGCAGAAATAAAGAGAGAGCAGGTGGTGCAGGGGAAATTATCTGGAGCCAGAAAGGCCTTGCTGCTGGCCTGGCCTGTTAACCTGCAGAGTGACCCCTTTGCTGGTCAGCCCCTTGCAGCTTCTCTCCAGGTTTTGGTGTTCTCTGCTCCTGCCCTTCTAAACCCAGATTTCTAAAAGCTCCCATCCCTCGGAGTCCCAGTGGCTTCCACAGCAAGGACAATGACATTTAAGCAGGTAATGGAAATGCTGACATTTTTATGACCACCTGGACCAACTCTTGAGCCACAACAATGTGTGTGAAGAAAATTTATGAAGTAACTCCACAAAAGGATGAAACGTTTGGGGGTGGGGGGGGTGTTGACCAGAAATTCTCTTCAATCTAATTGCAAATTGCCTAAAATAACTTAGTAATTGCTCCTTGGAGTGTCTAACTGTTCGGATGAATGCCCGAGCATCTTATTTAAAAAATCTATTAACGGAAGCCAAATTTTATGTTGCTATTCTTAAAAAGTATTACTTTTTAAAAAGGAATATAATTGAAAACCTAAAAATTCTTGCACAATTTATGAAGTGGAAATCGTTTTTAACTCAAAAGATTAGCAGCTCTACCTTCCTAAATGGCTTTAGATAAAGACAAAAAAAAAATACATTCTTTGGACAGTTTGGTGAATGTCGCAGAAGAAAATAACGGATACCCTCTAATATCAAATGGAATGGGTTTGTTAAATAACATGACTAAAACGGTAACCCTCTTTTTGGAGAAAAAATAATAACAATGCCTTTTTCCGGAAAGGGAAAGAACCACACAGAGCTTAATGCAAACCGCTCGGCTCCAGCTGTGGGTCGTTTTTGCTTTCATGGATTTTTCCACTTGAATTCCCCTTAGTACTTGTTCATTGTCCCTTGCGCAGAAGAAGGGATTTCCTGCTACTTCTGCAATAAACTCCTGTTCAACGAGTCTCGGGGCTCCCACCCCGCCCCCCAGGGTCAGCCTGGCCTAGCCCCGACCACCGCCGACATTCAGCTCCGCCTTCCTTCTCCCGCCGCGACCCGGGACCAGAGGATCCGCGAGCTCCTGGAAGGGGCGTGTGAGTGGGAAGGAGGTGACTCGGCCGTCACCGCTCAGGGAGCCCCTAAACCCCTTCTTGCTGCTGTAGCCCGCGCCCAGTTCAACTCCCGCGGAAACGCGCGGGGAAGCCAACCATGTTGCGGACATCGGGTGCAAGAGACCAAGCGCGCGGTGCGTTCGCCGGGTCCCGGCTCCCCCGCATGCAGACCAGGCCTTCCAAGCCCCTCCCGCCCCGCTTTTGGCAGAACGACCTGAGGGAGGTGATTCGAGCAAGAGCTTGATCGGTTTCTTACTCCCAAAACAGAAAATGGAAATTTCCCGGTCCGAATCCCTAAAGGGAAGTGATAGATCGATGTTCCTGAGAGATGTTCACGCGCGGTTGGCAACCCGGCGTCCAGAGGCAGAGTGGAAGCAAGCCGGCCCCCAGCACGCTCTGCTCCTCTCCACAACAGCCCCAAGCCCACACCGACAGACTCATCCCCCCCCCCTTTTGGTTTTGTTCAGAATTTGGGGGGCTAATTTGTGGGGTTTCGGGAGGAACGTATTCATCCTCTTTTCACCTTGAGACCTCTCTTTCCTCGCACCAGTGATGTGCGGGGAGACGAGGAGAGGAGAGGGACTCCTTTTCCCAACAAGTCCTGCCTTTGGACAGGCAGGAACCGCAGGTACTTTACTGCAACGGAGTCGAACCCACAGATCTGGCCGGCAGGGGAGATGGCAAAGCGGGGCTCGAACCCGGAAGCAGCGACGGCCCCGGAGCTCATGGATGGGTGGGTGCCCCGTGGAAACTTCCAGGCGAAGGCTTTCCCTGGGTTACGCGCAGCGTCGACTGGAAGATAGGGTGCAGAGCTACCTTAAGCGTTCTCCTTTGTGACCTTAAAGTAAGATATTTAAGAGAGCACAGGCAAGTACGAGCTGGGAATGCAAAGTCCCATTCCAGAAGTCACACGAAACAATCAGTCGGGGACTTTGCCCACGTCCAGTATGTGTTCTTTTCAGGGAAAAGTAGACACTGGAGTATGAGCTTGTACCCGAGAGATGAGAGCAGAAGAAATCGATTTAAGGGACTACCCAGTACCGGCGCTCCTGACAGCAGCCTGGGGGACCTCAAAGAACACAGGCCTTGGAGTTAGAAAAACCTGGGCCAACCGTCACACCTCTTTCTCACTTGTGAGCTCTGTGGCCTTGGGCAAGTTACTTAACCTCTCTGTAAAATGGGTATTTTATAAGGAAGGTTGTCGTAAGGATTGGAGACAATATGTAATAATTGGTGGCCGTTATTAATTATTTCTTTATGTACAAATGGATTCAAAAGAAATAGTGGGCAGCCTGCCTCTATCAACCTGCACCACCACTCTCACCGGCCATTCTCCCTGGGGTTGGCACTGGGTCCATCTAGATCGCAGTCAGCTCTGCTGATCTTCAGCCCCGCCCCTAGCTTGTCTGAGGACTGGCTAGAAATGTCCAGTTCCAGGGTTTTGTGTACGGCCAGTCTGGTGGGAGGAGACGAAGAGAGGAGACCGGGAGGGGCAAGCCGACTTCTTTCTCCTGAAAAAAACAGTTTGCTGAGAGCAGCCCCTGGAGTTGTGGCTGGGAGGGGAGGCAGCTGGAGACATATCATTGAGTCCACCTAGGAATGATGTTGACCAGATGCTCTGAAAGGGGACAGGAGTGATCAGGAGGCCCCAGACCACTACAGAGGAATCCCAGGCCTCCGCCTGCGCGCAGTGGACTGAGTTCAAGGGAATTTCAGGGATAAATGGTGTTCACGAGCATTTTCCAAGATTTAAGGGGAATATTTTGCATCCCAGACCAGGGAGAGACACACATGGCAAGCACTTGAAAAATGAGAAGTGTAAGCCACGGAGAGCAGGGCGGACCGCAGCCTCCGAGCTTGTCCCAAGATGGCCCCAACTGTGACCGCGAATCAAAACCGGGTAGCAGGAGTTTAGGTAAACAGCTAACACCGAGCCCTGTCCTTGGGTGCTGAACTGGGAGCACTTCTAGGCTGCTAGGAAACTTCAAGCATCGCGGAGACCCAGGGTGAAGCCTCCTCCACCTCGAGGGGAACGCACGCTCAGGCGGTGCCCGGGCCGAGCCCGTAATGCGGTGACCTTGGGAAGGCAGTAACAGAGCACCCATGAAAGGGGAAGATACTGCGCCCCACATTTGGCTGAGACTGGAGCTAACTGAGGGGTGTCCCGCACCCTGGTCATTCCTTTAAAATAGCGGGCAGGGAGCCTGTAGGCCTCAGACACAGAGAATAGGACTTCACCTGCCCGGAATGCTGAGACACCTTTAATTTCGCTGTACTTTTGAACTTTATAGTGAGAATGGTTGTTTCTTGTTGATTTATATATTGGTGTATTTATTGCTGGTGATAGAAAAAATCAACAATAAAAAAATTCTAGAATTGTCCCCAATTTCCTTCCACGTTGTCTTCCCCTAGGGTCAGTGGTTCTCATAGCTGAGACGAAGTGAAGAGTTGTTTTCAAACTCAAGAACCATTAGACACGGTAGTTCTTCTTTCTAGCCTTGGCCTAGACTTTTTTATAGAGCCCCCTACAAAAAAATGACCTTGTCAATATGTTCCTCAGCAAAATTTCTCCTTGGCTTTAAGTCACTTTTTTTCCCCTAATACCTTCTCTTCATCCTACAAGTAACATCTCTCTTGGGTGTGATTGTAAGAATGAAAACTTGAGTAAATGCTGGAGTTTATTCTTTATAGAATTTCCTTAAAATTCCAAGGAAACAAAATTAATTGCAACTTCAGAAGGAGATTTTGGTAGGGAGGCAGAAAAAGTTTCATTTTTAAAGGGTAAGTCACATAGTAAAAGATCAGAATCCAACAGGATTGGGTCCCCAAAAGTGGAAAGTGAAACATGGAAGGGCCAGCTGAAAGCAGATTGTAGGACAGCAGTGCTCTTGTTAAGTCAGAACGGCCAGCCAGGTAAAGTTTTTTAAAACACTCTTCAAAATTGTAGTATTAAAGCTTATTCATTGTCATTCATTCAAACGCCACAGGTTTTTGTTACATTGTGATTGCTTGGTGCATTTTTGTTGTTGTTGTTTTGTTGTTGTTTTTTTCCATAAAATTAGAGTAGTCTATCAGAAAGCTGATTAATTTTAGAAATGTATAACTGCTTCTTAGAAATGAAATCTGCATTAACCAAACAGGAATTTTTGAAAAGCTTTTGTGAAAAGTTAATTCGTGAATCTACAAAAGAAAGTGTCCCCTGGGGAACTCAGGACTGAATGTGAGAGCAGGCCCCCAAGGACAAGGAAAGTCCTTGAGGTTGTGAAAAATAATTTAGCAAATGTGATTCCTAGGTGTATTTTAACATTCTGTGTTTAAATATGAAATTGGGTAGAAGGGTTGTTTTAAATACAGTTGTCTGGAAAAGTTTATATCTAACTTTTCAACCAGATGATTACTTTCCATAAGTAAAGGGGTTTGTTTGTTTTTAAATATTTCAATCTCAAGCCCTCCCAATAAGGAAAGGGGCTTTGATTTAGTCCCATTTTGCTGAAAAACAATTCAAGGCAAAGAGGGACTGCCACCGTACATCCTTGTTAGCACGGAGCCCACTGTGTAGCCTTCTCAAAACCAAGGAACCTGGGCTGGGTTGGCAGGCCAAAGTAAAATGGGAACCGGCATCGTTTATCCCAGCCCTTCAAATGTCCAGGACAAATCGGTCATGGAAGTACTTGTGAAGAACTTTCTCAGAAAGGAGAAAGGTTGTTCTCGATTCCAGCAGAAAATTGAAGAATTCAGCTTTAAAAGGATAGTGAGAGATAGAGGAAAAGTGGGAATTATATTTTACCCTTTATCAGGTAGCCATTGAGGATGAGATGGGGCCAGAATTCACTGCATAAATTTGAAAAACTGGGTGTTTTAGGTCCCCCTTATATGGTTTGAATTAAAACCTCTAGAAATTAATTTAAAATAACAACTACAAACTACTGATGTGTTGGACTGCATGTCAGAGAATATGAACAACTCTGTGCAGGGATTTTGCAGAAAAGGGGGAAGCCAGAATAACAATAAAATACAGAAGACAGAGTAGGGAGAAGAAAGGCCTTTCCCATTCCCGATTTCCAGTGACCACCCTCATCCCAACCTAAACGATAAGGGAGTGGGGAGGGTGTCCGTTGAGCATCCACCGACTTAGAATGCGAGAGGCACTTGACCAAGGCACTGCACCGGACCAAAGGGCACCTGCGCGGCTGCGGCCCTCTCTGCGTAAATAAGGGGGTGCTGAGGTTCCACAAATCCTGTCCCTGGCCTTCCTCCTGCCCGCGTTCCACGGGGAATCATTAAGAAAGCACGGCAAGGAAAACTGCAGAATTTGAATTTACTCATGGCATCCGAGCTCAAATGAAAAAAAAAAAATCTAATTTGAAACACAATGACAGCAATCACGTGTAGTAACTGCCACGTTTCACTTTTCCATCTTATATTTGACTTGGCAAGTCGGGGCCAGGTCTACAGCCGGGTCTCTCTTTCAGTAGATGCTGCAGCCTTCCCTTATTTAAGGTAATAAGTTGGCATTGCCTATTAATATTAAAGGGTAATGACTGCTATTAAATGAAAACGTGGATATCAGTCAAATAAAAGAGAAACAGACCTTTTGGAACATGAGGGACTCCAATTAATGGCATGTCTGCTGCCATTTGAACGCAACATATGCTCTTAATTTTTAAAAAATCTTTTGCCGTTAGTAAGAAATCCAAACCAGCATCATTAAAGCTAATTTCCCTTTCTCTCCTTTTTTTCTCCCACTTTCCCCGTCCTTTCAACAGTGGTGTGAAAGTTCAGATGTTCTCCGTCATGAGTAAAAAGCTCTGGAAATCAGATTACGTGCCAACACTGGGAACAAATCCAGCCCCACCGTGCGAAAATGGAATATGTGCTGTTGAATTATTGTTTTTGTCCTTTAGGTTTACATCTATGCTCTTATAGTATGTAAATTTCGGAGAAGCTGTGAATCACAGGGTTAGGTAGAGGAGGGTTTTTCCCCTCCACAAGCAGAGGGAACTGACTCCGTCCAGTCTTTGAGCGATTCATAGCCTCGCTTGTTCTTCCGGCTTTCCCTCCAGACCCAGCTTCTTTTCCCACCCTAGACCCAGAGCGGGCTGCGGCGCAGGGCGGTCGCCGCGGGCGGGTTCATGACGTCAGCCGGCCCGCCCTTCGAGGTCACCGCGGGCCGCGGGATGCTGTTCCCCTGTTGCCAGCGTCAACACCGATGCCGAGCGCCTTAACGCATCACGATGTTTCCAGTGCCCTGGTCCTCTGCGGGATTAATGGGAAACTATAAGGATAGACCCACCGCTAGTGAAATTCAAAGAATTAACTGAATTTGAATAAAGGAGAGGGTGGAGAAAGGAGAAGAAAGACTTCCAAATCAATTCAAACTAAGAAGGAAATGATTTAACTTATTTTAAAGTTAGTGAGACTCCTTAACGACAGATCAAGCCTCTTTCCTCTTGGGATTTTCTCAGCGTGGATGTTATAGCTCAACTCTTGAAACACACACAAAGCCTGTAACATCTTGATCTGAGAGAGGCCTAAGGGTTGGAGGTGGGATTGCAGAAGAACGTCCACCCCCACCAAGAAAAGGGGGCCGGCCAGAAGCTGAGGATTTCCTCGCTTTCGGATTGTGGAAGTCAGCTGGAGGTGGCCGGGGGAGGAGGGCTTTGGGGGCGTTGGGAGGGTAATTGCCCTCTGTGGACCTCCATTCCTTTTCTTCTTTAGAAGGCAAGTAGGTCTTGACTAGCTTGCTCAAAACCGAGTGAAAGGTGAAGTTGGACGGTGAGGTCAAGAGGAGAAGGTAGGGGAAAGAAACCGTCCTAAGCAAGAAAATCTACATAGGAAATTGCCTCGCTTCTCCCCAGAAGGTCATTAACCACCAACTACTAAGCGCAGGCCGAAAGGGTTTCCAAGGAAGGATTCCAGGAAGGCACAAAAATACATGACAATGGGTATGGAAGGTTTTAGGAGGAGATACCCAGCGCAGCTTCCCGCCCCCGGTTTAAAATTAGGTTAAGAACGTGTTTTATGGGAAACTCAAAAGGACAGGCAGGACATTTAATACAAAGAAGGGCTAGTTCACTTTTAGGCCCTCCACAGCACCAGGTCTGTTTTCCTTCACCTGACATCTAAATTAAATGCTCCTTTAGTTACATCCTGAGTCGTCAGAGCAAGTCTATTAGTGAATATTCTGTTCAAAAAAAACTTTTCAAACACGAGCTCTCCGCCATCTGTTACTAGGGCTCTTAAAACCGGATCCAGATCCCCCTCTCGAAACTGGATTTCCCCCATTCTTCCAACCTTGGAGGGATGAAGTACCTCCAGGTCCCGAGAGGGTCCAGTGGGGTGGAGGTGAGGGAGCGCGATCTCGCCGCCGGAGGGGCTCGGGTGGGATGGTGGCGGCCCTGAGGTCCGAGGTCAACGGGGCCAAGTCGCTACTGCGCCGCGCTGGCCGACCCCGGGCGTCAGGGCACCTGAGAAGCCCTGCCAGGGCCGCGGAGCTCAGCCTGGAGCGCACCGCGCAGCGGGCGGGCGGGCGGGCGGCTGGGTGGCGGAGACGCGTAGCGTCTGCCCAGCCTCTCCAAGCCGCTCTAGCTGCCGCCCCCGGGCCCTCCAAGGCAGTCTCACGATCCCGGGCCGCCCTTGGCCTTGGCAACGTCATTTTAACTGTTTGGGACTCGGGAGCGAGAATCAAGAAGTGTCGAACCCGGCCGGAGAGCTTCCAACTTTCCTGTTTCACTTCGGGCTTCTTTAAAATGGCTTTGCTTGGGCAACCGAATCGGCCCGCGCCTCTGCTCCCACGCTAAGAACAAGAATGTGATTCTCTTCCGCGGCCAGGGCCGGGGCGCCGAGGCCGCGCGGTAATGAAGGCCGAGGCGGCCGGGGACATCGGGGCTGCTTGGGGCGCTCCCGAGCCGCAGACGCCGATAGCCAGTGTTCAGGAGGTAACTGAGTTTATAAACGGCTCAAGGATTTTGATTCAGCTTTTGCTTCTCAATTTCTCTAAGCTCAGTCTATGTGTTATTTGAATTTCTACTATCGACTTTTATTTCATGAAATCACTTAAGGAATAAAGTTTGAAAATAGTGTCAAGACTGCCTTAAACCTTGTGACTAGTGTCAAGGAAAGAGTCGCGCTGTGTTGAACATGGTTTTTATTTGACCACAAAATGACTTTTAAATTTCTTCTGGAGACTGATGCAAAACGCTAATCAGTCCATTGCACTAACCAGTTTCCCGTCATCGTAGGCTTGGCGTGCGGCAAAGGACGATATTTGGGGTATAGTCTTCTAATTGTTCACCTCCCAGGTTTCACCGTTGTGAATTGCAAGTAAAACTGCTGCTGTTTGTTACTTGACTCCCAAGCAGCTGCACGAGTAATTGGGAGGAATTTGCTTGCTTGTTTATAAACTTCTTTCTCCACCAAGTCCAACCCTGAGTAGTAGCCTCGCAGTCTGGAGGTAACACACCTCACACGCCTGTAGGAACGGGTGAGAAAATTTCAGTGTTAGTGGACCGGCAGAAATAAACTGCCCAGGTGATCCGTATCTCTAATGCCTGCCGTCTCATTTACAGCTCTCACCTTTGGGCTTTTCATTTTCTTTCACAATTGATTTAATATGTAAATGCTGTTTTCAGAGGAATAATTTCACTGGGTTCAAACAAAATCTTAATTTCACTGGGTTCAAACAAAATAAAAGAAACCGTAACCAGAAAGGTCTGGAGACAGCAAACCAGTCTCCCACCCTTCTGCCCTCGGAGAGGGTGCTGTGAATTAATAGACTCCTCCCGCCCCCATACTCCTAACCTGTCATATCGTCCATCACATGCTATGAGAAATTAGCAAGAATTATTTATTTGCTACTAAGTCCAAATTAAAAGCACACTACTAGTAGCCTTAAATCTGAACTTGTCACCCACGCATTTGTTAATATGCTGGAAAGTTAGTTCCCACTGTGTATTCATTAACTAATCTGAGGTACTCAATGAGACTCTCCTTTAACCTTGCAGGCCCTTCCTATTTGTGTCCTAGCCCAGCATCCCGCCTCCATCACACATCAAAAGAAATAACAAAAGACCAGTCAGATAAAGACTATAAGCAAAACTCTAGAGGAATTTAGAATGTTTTTCCTCCTCTAGAAGAAAAGTATATTGCCTTTGGTGCTATTAAGCAGGGAAAAGTGTGGGGAATTAGAATGCCTGGGAGGGGAGTGTCAGAATAATGCCTTCCTCTCCTCTTTTAGCTCCACGACAGCTAAAAAGAAGCAAAGAGAAAGCAGACTGTTGTTCTTGGTGAAAGGGCGGGGGTCAGGGATGATGGAAAGGGCTGAAAACCCAAAAAACATGACCAAGGATGAAGCAATACACATGACCAAGGATGAAGCAATACACTTGGCAGAAGGTTGGATAAGTTTAATGCTCCCAATCCATTTTTTTTTTATTTTTAAAAAATTCAACAGTATTTTGCAGCTTATTGAAAAACAAGAGATTAAATATTATGTGTTATTTGGTAACTTATGGCTCTATAACACTGCCTTTTATTTTAGATTGCAGTAATCTTGACCAGAAACTGCATTGCTTTTGATTATTGGATTCTCCAAGAAAAAAAAAAAAAACAAGGAAACTCTGGGTTTCTATTTTGCCCTGAACAAATCAAACAAGGTTCCCTTACATTAAATGAAAAGCCACTGAAAAATTTGCAAGGTCTTAGTAATGCCAAGAACACAGTTTAGGATTCATTGAAATGAAAAGTAGATTCCACAGAAAAAAGTTCTCCTGAGAGAACTTTACGTTATTTTAGAGGAGAATAACTTTTTTCTTATTTCTTCATAAGGTTTTAACCCAGAGTTTATTATCTGATCTCTTTATAACAAGGACTTCTCTGGTTTCCCTAGACTGTTTCATGCATGACAAACCACACACTTAAAACTCATCTTCCACCAGGATTTAAGGTAGGAGGTTAGGGCGAATAAGCACTGCCTTTCCATGGTTGGGAAGGGGAAGGGGAAGGGGAGGAACACAATCATCAGCTCTGACCAAATAAAAAACAAAAACAAAAAAACCCAAAGGATTATTGGATTCTACAAGGTAACCATGAGTTTCTGTTTTGTACTTAATAAATCAAACAAGATTCCCTTGCTTTTTTTTTAGCAAATGAAATTTTCAAGTGTTGGGCATTTTAGAAGCTTCTAAATTTGCCAAGCATGCTCTTCTTTTATTATTGTTTATTATTTTTCAAATGTATTTGGAGAAAAAGCACTGGGTAGTTTTGACAATAAGATGGAAACCCTTCCTAAATATATTTTGAGTTTTGTTAAAGATAATCCTTACTTAATGGAAATATTTTTTAAAAATGATATGTTTTTGTTAGGGTTTGTATGGTAGATATTCATTTACAAATGTTGGAATAATGAGACCTGGATTTATAAAGGACCTCTTCAACCTTTAGGATTAGGGAGCTCAGTGCTATCTTAATGGAAAGGGCATAATTGCTGCTTTGCCATATTTGTGTTACTCAAATGACACTATACTTTACTTTCAAACATTTGTCAAAAAGGCAAACCATTAAAAGACCAGCGAAAAGCAAGCTGTTGAAATGTCAGATATACAGAGCTAATGTACCCCTTCAGAAAATAATTTTCTTTTTTAGATTAGTGTCCACCGAAGGAGAAATTTACCGAGGTCAAAGAAAGGCTCTTCTGCTGTTAAGTGGGAGGGCGGGAGAAGGGGGACAGGGAGAGGGCGGGACACGCGACAAACATAAAACAAACTGGTGGCATTCAGTCAAAGAAGGCAGGTAAAGCTCCGGAGGAGGGTAAGTTGTACAAGTTCCAAAGCTTTCCAAAGCCGGGGTGTATTGTGCTTCTTTGCTTTTCTCCATAAACCCGGCCCTTGTGTCAGAGGAGTCCCGCAGGAGAGGGATTTATTTTTTATTTTTTATTTTTTTTTATTGGG